>CAUYRT010075484.1:0-21178 GCA_963574885.1 Lepilemur ruficaudatus
CTCTTGCTCAGGCTGGTCTTGAACTCCTGACCTTGAGCGATCTGTCTGCCTCGGCCTTCCAGAGTGCTAGGATTACAAGTGTGAGCCACTGCGCCCGGCCTGTAGTGATATTTTTTACAGAAAAAAATAAAAAGAATCCTAAAATTCATGTGGAACTACAAAAGACCCCGAATACCCAAAGCAATCTTGAGAAAGAAAAAGAAAGATGGAGGCATCACACTTCCTGATTTCAAATTGTATCACAAACCCATAGTAATCAAAACAGTATGGTATTGGCATAAAAATAGACACATAGATTAATCGAACAGAATAGAGAGCCCAGAAGTAAAATCAAACATATACAGTCAACTAATTTTTAACTAGGGCACCAGGAAAACACAATAGAGAAAGAATAGTCTCTTCAGTAAATGGTGTTGGGAAAACTGGATATCCACATGCAAAAGAATGAAAGTGGATCCCTTATCTTACACCATACAGAAAATCAACTAAAAATGGACAAAAGGCCTAAACGTAAGACCTGCAGCCATAAAACTCCGGAAGAAAATATAGGAGAAAAGCTCCTCGACATTGATGTTGGCAGTGATTTTTTGGCTATCACATAAAAAACTCAGGCAACAAAAGTGAAAGTAAACAAGTGAGGCTGCATCAAACTAAAAAGTTTCTGCACCACAAAAGAAACAATCAACAAAATAAAAAGGCAGCTTATGGGTTGGGAGAAGATATTTGTGAACCATATATCTGATAAAGGGTTAATATCCAAAATATATATGGAGCTCACACAGCTCAATACCTAAAAAACAACCCAATTAAAAAATGGGCAAAGGACCTGAATAGACATTTCTCCCAAGAGGACATAAAAATGTCCAACAGGTTTATGAAAAAGTGCTGAACATCACTAATCATCAGGGAAATGCAAACCAAAACCACAATGAGATATCACTTCACACTTGTTAGAATGGCTATTATCAATAAGACAAGAGATAACAGATGTTGGGGAGGATGTAGAGAAAGGGAATCCTTGTACAGTTAGTAGGAAAGTAAATTGGTATAGCTATTATGGAAAACAGTATGGAAGTTCTTCAAAAAATTAAAAATAGAACTACCGTATGATCCAGCAATCTCTCTTTGGGTACATACCCAAAGGGAATGAAATCAGCACCTCATAGAGATATCTTCACTCCGTGTTCATTGCAGCATTATTCACAATAGCCAAGTTATGGAAACAAGTGTTTGTCAGCAGATGAGTAGATTAAAAAATTGTGATATACACAGCTCAGTTATAATGGGATATTATTTGGCCTTAAAAAAGGAAATTCTGCCATTTGCAACAATGTGGATGAACCTGGAGGACATAATGTCAAATAAAATAAGCCAGACACAAAGAAAAATACTGCATGATCTCATTTATATATGGAATCTTTAAAAAAAAAGTCAGATACATAGAAACAAAGAGTAGAGAATCATAGTTATGGGGGATAGAGTTAGGGATGGGGGTGAGGCAGGAAATGGGGAGATGTAGGTCAAAGGGTACAACGTTGCAGTGATGCGGGATGAATAATTCCAGAGATCTAACGTACAGCATGAGGACTATGGTTAGTAATACTGTATGGTACACGGGAAGTTTGTCAAGAGAGTAGACTTTAAGTGCACTTACCACAAAAACAGGGGGGATAAATATGTGAGAAGATAGATGTTAATTCTCTTGACTGCAGTAACCATTTTACTATGTATAAGTTTATCAAAACGTCATGTTGTACACCTTAAATGTGTACAAGAAAAAAGATGTCTTAATTATAATACTCAGAATTTTGGATGTTCTGAAATGACTCTGAACAGCCCCCTATGTCCTCTTAGCTTTCGCACATGTACTAAGGCTCACTCTACGTTCGTTCCATGTGCTAACTTTCTTTTGGTCCTGCTAAAACTTGCTGATTTCTGATGTCTGAAGTACATGTGGAATTTTCCCCCTTTGCCCCTCCACTCCTCCGAAAGAGAACAAAGCAAATAAGCCCAAAGCTTTCTTTACTCCTATTGACTATATTTTTTCTAGTCTCCTTGAATAACTCTATATTGCTTAGCAGACAAAATTAAAGTTTTTCGCCTGGTATTTAGGCCTCCTGAGGTCTGCAGAAACTTATGTTTTCAAGCTCCTGCCTGCTTCTCCCTTTCTTGTGTCTTTTTTTTTTTTTAAGAGTTGGGGTCTTGCTGTGTTGCTCAGGCTGGTCTCAAACTCCTCGGCTCAAGACTTCTGAGTAGCTGGGACTACAGGCATGTGCCACTGTGCCCAGCTATCTTTCTTGTACCTTTTACTCTGGCCAAACTCAGCTATTTACTGATCTCATATACCAACTTTGGATTATTTTTTCTTTCTTATGGGATCATTCCGCTCCCGAATTCATTCCTTCTTCCCGTCAAGGCCAATCAGAATCGTTCTCATTTATTAAGTCTAAATTTATAGATTTTCCTAATCTTAGGTGATCTGTTTTCTCCTCTAAATTCCTATGACACTTTATTGACACTTCTCTTATGACATTCTTTATGTTTGGCCAGTCACTATAGCTTTTTGGTAAATGTAGTACCTTCACTTACAAGGGTACAAGCTTATTGAGGACAAAACCTTTTATTTGCTTATTTAATTTTTTGTGGCACCCTATAGTGCCATATATATAGGATGTTTAATAAATAGCACTTCACCAAATGCTTTATTCCTTTTGAAAGTGCTCCAATTAATGTGATTAGAAGTTATCCAGAAAGTGTTATATGCTTGTAAAACAGGATAGCCCTCTGAACGATTTTGGCACAGTAATTGTCCAATAATACAATAGATTGTAACAAAAAAATCCTTTTAATGAGGACATAATATTGAAGAAATATTGGAAGGGTATCTTGCCTTAGCAGAAGGTATCTAGAAATTAGTACCACTGTAGAAAAATAAAGTGGTAACATATGGCTAGGAAATATCTATTTCAAATGGAAATAGAAGAGGAAATAGAAAGTTAGATTAGAGAGTAATCTAAGCTCAGGATTATCATGTACTTTGTGTGGCTTGCAGAGAAAATATAAAGGCATTTGTTATACATTTTTATAGTAATGTTTAATCATATAGGAATCTTTAAATGCTATTAAAAAGATTCAACATTGGGCCGTAACTAGAATACCTATCTGCCCTTTCTTTCTTTTTGTTTGCATAAGTTCAAGAGGATTTCAAAACCTTCTTCTCAAGTATTTATAACTACATGGGTATATAATTCTTGAATGTACATGATATTAATTGATTTGGAGAAATTATTAGATTCTCTTTTTAGGCAGGATCTGAGAAGCAAAATGTTGATTGATTTTTCACTCTTCAAGGTTAACTTTAAAACGATGGCTTAGTTGAAGCTATGAGAGCAAATAGCAATCAGCCTCAGGTTACTTCATTCCTGTGGAGACTAGCAGGGATGCCACCTGGTTATTTACAGGGCATTCTAGGATATCACTGCCTTAATGTGGTGATGTGAGTAGAATCTAAATTTATCTTGAATGTCACTATGCTTGAGAGATTTTTAGCATGGTACCATCTTAGGTTAGAGTGATTTCTAGCATATCGGTTCCCTGAGAAAATTCTGATAGTTATTAAAGGGCATTTAGAAAAACAATTGTTTGCAACTTACAGTGCCTATTGCTTTGTTCTTCATGCAGAAACAGCTAATATATAAAAATTGTCACTTGTAACAGCTACATCTTTCAGAAGACTTTGGGATGAGAATGCTATTAATTAAATGATATAATAGTAGTTGGAAAATGCCACCAACAGTATGATAAAAGGTGAAAGCCACGAATCACAAAAGATGGTAGTTATGTTTGGCAGTTAGGTGGAATCAGAGCAATTTGAACGCCTTTGGCTGTGTTAATTTTACTTTTCTGTAGTATGCCTATATCATAGAATTAGTACTAATGTATATGGACATTTATTGGTCTTACAATTCCAAAAAGTTTTAAATGTTATATATACCTGTATTCATTTTCTATGGCTGCTGTAACAAGTTACTACAAACCTGTTGCTTAAAACAATGGAAATGTATTTTCTTACAGTTCTGGAAGCCAGCAGTTCAAAATGAGTTATACAGGGCTAAAACCAAGGTGTCATCAGGGCTGGTTCCTTCTGGAGATTTCGGGGGAGAATCTGTTCCTTGCCTCTTCCATCTGGTGGCCACTGGTGTTCCTTGGCTTGTGGCCACACTACTCCAGTCTCTGCTTCTGTGGTCACATTGCCTCTTCCTCTTCTGTAGCCAGATCTCCTCTTGCCTCCTTCTTATAAGGACACCTGTGATTACATTTAGGACTCACCCAAAGAATCCAGGATAATATCCCCATCTCGAAATCCTTGACTTAATCACATCTGTAAAGCCCCTTTTGCTATATAAGGTAACAGTCACAGGTAATAAGATGTAAATATTACTGTGGGCCATTATTTAGCCTCACCACAACACCCATTATGATATACCCAGATTTTAATACAAAATATTATTTTAACCAGTATCTTTTAAATGTGTTTCATTTAGAAGAAAGACATTATGTTACATTTTAATATTAATGCAGAAGTTCATGTTTGACTTTTAATTGACCATTTTCTTGTGCCGATTAGTAGTTTTCTAAAAGTAATTCTTTAATTTTATAACACCTATAAAACATCAATATATCCTAAAAATAGGAATGTTTGTAGCATCATCTTCTTTTCTATCTTTGTAATTTTTCCCTAGCTATCAAAATTGGATTAGAAGCTAGTCAGAGATAAGTTAGGAGAGTCCTATACAACCACATACATGGTCTGATTTGGTGGGAATGGGCATATTGGATTAGGCAAGAAATTGAAATAGAACACATTTCAGTAAATCATTTGGAAATTTTGGTTTTATCATGGTTTCCCCACTCTTTTTTTAATGTTTAAAAAACTTACTTGTAGATAATTTTATACTTACAGAATAGTTGCAAAAATCAAACGGTATAAAAACATCTACATACCTTTTACCTAGATTCACCTAACGTTAACATTTTACGCCATTTGCTTTACCTTTTCTCTCTTTTTCTCTATATTTGTATGAATGTTCTTTGTCTTTAATGACATTGACGTTTTTGAAGAATAGAGTCCTACCTCCTTTTTATTCCATTGCTAGATTTTTTAAAAATTGGATATAATTCATATACCATGCAATTCACCTGTTTAAAGTATATAGCTTGGCAGTTTTGGGTATATTCATAAGATAGTGCAACTATCACCATGATCTAATTCCAGAACATTTTCATCATCCCCAAAAAAACCCCTGTACATTTTAGTAGTCACTCCTCATTCCACCCTTCCCCTAGCCCCTGACAACCACTAATCTACTTACTATCTCTTTGGATTTGCCTATTCTGGGCATTTCATATAAATGGAATCATATAATATATGACCTTTTGTGTTTGGCTTCTTTCACTTAGCATGATATCTTCAAGATTCATCCATGTTGTAGCATGAATCATATTAAGTGCAAAATAATATTCCATTGTATGGGTTAATAATAAGGCTGAATAATATTTCATTTATGGATATATCACATTTTATTTATCCATTCACCATGTGATGGACATTTAGGTTGCTGCCACTTTTTGGCCATTATGAATAATGCTGCTATGAACATTCCTGTGTGAGTTTTTAATATAAACATATGTTTTCTATTCTCTTGGGTATATTAATACATCTAAGAGTAGAATTTTTGGGTCATGTGGGTCAGGTTAAACTCTGTTTAAGTTTTTGAGGAACCGCCCACTCATTATTTTTAATTTCTTTCCTGAGAAATTTTTCCTCCTCTTTGGAAATTCAGAGCAGTGATTCTGGGATTGGGGTGTTGGGTGCTTTTTTCAACTTCAGATGTCCTTCCAGAGATTTAATGTTTAAGATAACTTCTTTAAAGCCTAGCATGGTGCTCCTCTCTTGACCTGAGAATAAATACTAAGATGGTCTGACCTAGCAGAATAGTTCTTTTCATTTTTGTTTAGTGGATTTCAGTGCTTTTAGTTTTCTTTTTGGTCCAATTAAAGAGATTGTTGGCAACCTTAGTTGTTTTAGGAGATTGGAATGCTTCCTAACTGGGATGTTATTTATCATTATCTAATGGCTTACAAGGAGAACTGGGAATCTATTCAACAAATAAAACTTTTTTTCATCTTAAAAAAATCATGGAGAAAATGACCCTAAATGTAGCATTAGTCATATTCCTTTAAATGGAAGAAAATATAAAAATGAATTTTGGCAGTATAATTACTTTAAAGATGTGATTGCAAATCTAGACAAAGCCATAGGAATAAACTTGGTTTAGGTATTATTTTAATATCTACAATAATTGCTTTTTCAAAAATAAAAATAAAAAATTTGAGTATCTAGTTCAAGCATCTTTAGTCACAGGTGAGAAGATCTTTTAATATCTTAAGAAGCTAAAGAAATATAAAATTCAATCAAAGACGAGTTGGAGTAAGGGTTGCAGAATTCTGTGGCATATTGGTAAAACTAAATAGTATTTAGCTTAGATTAAGTAATCTAAGGCCGTAGGCTATAAGGACTGTGAGATCAACTCTGTCTTTAAGTTATAAAGTCCTTACCATATAAAATAAATAATAGAGTCATTGAGAAGAATCCAGGTATGTCCTAGCTGAAATCTTGCATAATAGTGAAAATTTGATCAGCTAAAGTGATCACCAAAAATGCCTCAAGATGATATAACTGTTTCAATAAGGGGTCTGCAACTTTAACCCTAGGGAGATTTAGAATAGAGTATAAAAATATTTGAATATTTGAATCAAACTCATGGAATTAATAGTTTTATGCTAAAGAGGGAATATATATTTATTTCGTATATTCATTAGAGTAACATGTCAGTCTTCTAATTTCATTTTTAAGTTATAATTAAGTAATTATTCTTGTGATTGTTAAATAGAAATCTTACCAAATTTGTATACATTATATGAATATTTACAAAAAACTTAAGTGTCACCGTAGTTATACATTTCATTTATTAGATTTATAAAGACTGCTTTAAGTATGTGGAAACTTCTGTAATGTAAGTGAAATATCTAAAGTAAATGGACTCTCTCGGGGTATTAAGTATGTAAATGTGACCAAATATTATTCGAAACTCTTAAAAATAATTTTTGGTTAAATGATAGACATTATAAGTGTAATATTGTTAACTGCTTGATTGTTTTGTTTTGCTTTATGTAGTATTGGAGTTTGTTCTCATAGGCAGTTATTTGTGGATTAGCTTGAGCTTTATAAGGCTTGACTTGAAGCTTTATTGGGGCAGAATCTAGAGCAAACATTGCTCTAGAGCCAGCCCTACTACTAAGACGTGACCCTTGTTGGGTCTCTCCTGGGTGCTCTTGGTGTTCAAAGAGGCCTCTCGTCTTCAAGGAGTTAGATCTTGAATGACTTCCATCCCTATGTAAACTCTGGGAATTTCTTCCCAGTTATTCTTGACCTAGCCTTGTGGAATTCACCCTAAACCATGCATGGTTTAGCATGCAGTTCTCAAGCTCTTTCTCCAACAGCTTCCTCTTCTCCAGTATTCTACCCTGTAAATTCCTGCTGCCTCAGCCTCACTCTGCCAGAGCTCTCCTCCCCGACCTGTGGGCTATATGGGCCTGTGGTCAGAAAGCTGGGGCTATTGCAGGGATCATCTGATTACTCTCCTTTGTCTCAGGACAGTTGAAATACACACACTCACGTGCACACACACATAAATCTTCTAGTCATTTCTGAGAGCACATTTAAAATTTTGTTTAGAGATGGCATATGTCATGTCTATAAAGCCAGAAAGATGGCCATACCCAAAGTCATTGAGGCAGACAGTTGACTCTCTCTATAGGAAAGCCTAACAAGAAGGGGAGGGAATGATTAATTGTAACTAAGTAAGACAATCTAGCAGAGAGAGGTATAACAAAGTCCTGGCAACCTGTTACCCCAGTGTTTCCCAAATTGCAGGATGTTAATAATAATGGTGATGACAATGATGATAATGATAATGATAGTAAATGTTCAATAAATGTTAGCCATTTGCTAGGGTTAATACTTATATATATTAATTCTCTCAAGATTCACAATAACTCCATGAGATAGGTACTGTTATTACCATTTTATAGATAAGGAAATTGAAACTTGATGAAGTTAAATTTCTTGTCCAAGGTAAGTTGGACCCAGATGTGCAAGCTAGGTAGCCTGGCCAAATTATGGTTAGCACAGTGTACTATGTTCCATCTTCATGTATTAAAGATTCTGAGTAGTTCTACTGCTTAACTTTATTAAACCTAGTTTTTCAATTTATTTTGAAACTTGGATATCTATTAATATTATCAATTGATGGTCAATATTTTATGGAGTGCTTGTATTATAAAATCCTTGTGGACAAAACCAATGTCCTACTTGACTTTATAATTTAGAGTTAAGAGCACTAACTTTGGTATCAGACACATCATGTTCTCCCAGCCCTCCCTACTTCCTTACTGTATTCTTAGGCTCCTAAGCCTCAATTTCCTCATAAAATAGAAATGACAGTATCTACCTCACGCTGATGAGGACACTTAACTGAGATGATGACTATAAAGCATTTAGCTTAGTGCTTGGTAAATAATAGAAGCCAAATAAATGTTAGCTTTTTCACTATTGTTGTTATTATGATTGTTGCTATTTCCACGTAGGTCACACAGCTATTTCAATAAATGTTTGTTGAATAATGTATTTGTTTTCAGTTATATTATTTAATATTTTTAATATTTTTATCTTTTCTACATTTGTTTGAAATTTATTAAAAATATATGGCATGTTAATATGTATCATATCTTCTGGTAATTTAGATTTTCTACATAGAAGAGAGATTGAAATGTCTCTCTCTTTTTTTTTTAATTTTAGAGACCTATTACTACATTTCTCCATTAGTTGGTGTCTTTTTCTTGGCTCTAACTCCTATCTGGATTATAATAGCTGCCAAACATCCAGCCACAAGGACAGTTCTCCACTCAGGCTGGGAGCCCGTCATAACAGCTATGGTTATAAGTAGGTCGGTATTAAAATATGTGTGTGTATGTGTGTATTCTATGTGTGTGCATATTAAAACAAATCAATTTTTGTTTTTTATATAGCCAATTCATTATTCTCCCAGGTAAAAAGGGATTAAAGTGATAGAAGTTATTAAAATCAACATACAGAAGCTTCCAGTTTCAAACTTCTAACCAACCAAAGCCTTACCAGATTGTTGAGTAAAATTTAGTGGTGTTTGTCTTTATGTATGTGTGTGTGTGTGGGGGGGAGTGTTAACCTGACAAGAACATTATGCATTTTGAAAATTAAGTTGTTCAGATTAAGTATCAGAAAGCCTTAGAAATGCATATTCCATTTGACTGCTCCACATCTAGGACTCTAACAAACTTAACGATATTATTAAGGATGTATGTGAAAAATTTAGTTGTAAGTGTTCTCATCACAGTGAAGTTTTAATATCAAAAAATAAAATAACTTAAAGGTCTAGCAATCAAGTATTGATCAAATAAATTGTGGTATAGTCACAAAACGGAATATTAGCCACTAAAAATAACATTGTAGTATTTCATTGCTGGGGAAAGATGCTCATTATACATTTGGTGAAATAAGCAACCTAGAAAAGAGTATGAACTTCTTGTTAAATTTGTTAGATTAAGACACATTTATCTTCTTCCTTCCTGAAACTGCTAAAATGACAATAAAAGAATAAAAATGCCATAAGACCACAAAGACTGAAGGAGAACAGAGAGGACAGCAGGTGAGCAATTCAATGAAATTAGGAAGATAAGTATCAGATGCATAGTTGTTAACTGAATGAGCAGAATGAAAAAAGCTGAAACCTAATTTCCCCTCAGAAGCAAGCTGATATGAGCCTCAGAAACCCAGAAAGGCACAGGAATTAGAGGCACTAAGTACTTTTGAAAGCTGAAATGAAAATTGGTTGAAAGTTTAGGTAAAGAGCAATTAGATCCCCCAAACCCTTCTCTAGCTTGAGCACCCATGTGAATGCCCCCTTCTACCCTAGCAGAAGATAGGAATAAACTCTGGAGAGGCTAAATCAGAGAGGTTCTAGATTCAGAAACACGTGCACAGGTGAGGCTGTGAATTAAGCACTGTATGAGAAAAAGGAAGACTAGGTGAAAGTCTACACACTGAGCAGTGAGACCCCTATCCCACTTCCTTTTCTTTGTTCGTAGAAGGCTGGCAGTCAGCCTTATACTTCCAGGCAAAAAATTAGGTAATTCTTTCTGGGGAAACTTAGCAGAAAAGAACAGACCTACAGATATTGACCCTCAGTGGGTCCTTTAATGAAAGAGCTGCAAACCCACCTGATTGTTCTTCAGTGACCCACTTGCTGACACACTCTGCCCATGTACACAGAGAGTACACTTTGCAGTGCCCCTCAAAAAGGAACAGACAGTAAAGGATCGACAGTCCTCTAACATGAAAGGCTGACCAAAAAATGGTACTCAGAGTGTAGGGATAGTTGCAAAACCTCAAATAACTATCGGCATCCTCAGAGAAATAAGAAAAGCTATCACATCCATAATGTAGGAACAGAGGAAATAATGTAAAGAAATAATACAAGAAAATTCTCCAGAACTGAAGAATATGGGTTTTCAGTTTGAAAGGGCCCACTAAGCCCCCAGCACAATAAATTAGAGTAGGAGGAATGGTTTTGGGTAAAGCTGATAGGAGGTCTGGTGTATCAAAATGAGGAAATAAATCAAGAAAGATGATGACACAGGAATGAGGAAATGCATTCTGTGACAGTATGTGGTTCATTTTTCTGTATGTAATGTAATAGCTTTTTCCTGGAAGATTCAGTCCTGTGAAATATTGGGACTTGGTCATAGATCAAGATCCATCAGGGAGAGTGAAGGGAAGGTACAGGATGACAGCTGTGCATCAGGCCTGGGGAACAACCATCCAGATTGGCAGGAGGACAGTGGGCTTAAGGAGAGATGTTGCTAAGGGAAAAAAAAGTGGAATTGATTGGTCACCTGATCAGTTTGACTGTATTGATTGGTATTTCATTAACTTTGTTATACATGTGAGGCTGAATTAGTAATGGGTACCTAAAAAGTGAAGAAAAATATGAGGCAAAGCAAAAAGTACAAGTGAAGATAGCTAATAACACACTTTGTGGCTCAGCTGTGAATAATGATTCCATTGTTATAATAAAGTCAACCTTAAATATTTCACCACAAATTATAACCAGATTGTCAGGATGGGGGGAGGAAGGGATTTATGAAAGAACCAAAGAGGGGAGGGAAGTATAAGAAAGACTAAATCCTCGTCTGCCATATTAGAAAGTCATTAGATAAATGTCTAAAGTTAAAAATGAAAAAAAAAATAGCAGTATAAGCTTGTTATTTAGAAATCTAGGGTTAAATGCCAGAAAAAATGGCTAAAGAAATTGAAAAGAACTCCTAGTAGAAAAAAGGATCTAGGAGTGGGGCTAGAAACTATTATTATAAGCTTTACGGTATGTTTTCAACAATGCACATACATTTACATTTTATAAAAATAAAATGTAATAAAAGCAAAGAAAACTACTTTTCCAATTTAACCCAATTTTTATTTTTAAAAATACATGCATTTTAAAATATCTGGGGGTGGGGTTAGGCAGATGTAAGTCAATGGTTAAAAAATTTCAGTTAGACCAGAGGAATAAGTCCAAGAGATCTACTGTACAACATGGTGACTATAGCTAATAACAATGCATTGTATTCTTGAAAATTATTAGATTTTAAATGTTCTCCCACAAAAATTAAAGTATGTGAGGTAATGCATATGTTAATTAGCTTGATTTAACCATTCCACAATGTGTACCTATTTCAAAACATCACATTGTACAGGATAAATATATGCAATTTTTGTCAATTAAAATAAATAATAAGGCCAGATGTGGTGGCTCATGCCTATAATCCCAGTACTTTGGGAGGCTGAGGCAGGAGGATCTCTGGAGTCCAAAAGTTTGAGACCAGCCTGGGCAACGTAGTGAGAACCTGTCTCTACAAAAATAAAAAAATAAAAAATTAGTTGGGTGTGGTGGTACACACCTGTAGTTCCAGTTACCCCAGAGGCTGAGAGGGGTGGATTGCTTGAGCCCAGGAGTTAGAGGTTGTAGTGAACTGTGATTGGGCCACTGAACTCCAGCCTGGGCAGCGGAGTAGGGCCCTGTCTCTAAAAAAAAATACTGGAGTTAACAGTATAACTCCAAATGATGTAACTAGGGTTGATTTATTTTCCTGTTTTTGTTTGTATTTTATTTTTCCCATAGTAAATTTTATTACCTGGGTAACAAAAATATTTTAAAATTGATTTTTAGCAAATGTTCATGTTAAACTAATTTGCTCTTGAAATATGTATTTTATTTTTTTAATTGGAGCTTAAAATATTAAAATATTTCTAAGAAAGACTATTTTAGGGCTCTTAGTATACCTTTTTTCATCGGAACTCCTACAATTTAGGCATATCAAGACATAATTTATATATTTTACTAAAGAATTAAGATAACAAATCAATAATTTCCTAATGTTGATTACCAGGTAATAAGAACATTTGATTTGGTATTTTGGCAATCAGTCCCATTCTGTGACTACATGTGGTTCATTTTGCTGTAATGTGGATTGCATTTTCCTAGAAGGTTCAGGCAACAAGATCCCATGGAATATTAGGACTAGCACTATCTTATAGTACGTGGACCAAGAGACTGAAGTTAACCAATTGATCATGGTCTTGGAGACTTTAAAAAAAAATCTCCAAATGTTGTTGAAACATTGAGAGTATATGGTTTGCCACTATATAACTGTATATTATTTTTCTGGACTCCTGTTCTCAAAATCAGGTTTTTCTGTGGCTACAACAAAAAAAGCTGATTTTAATTTTAATTATTTTATTTAATTATTTTAATTTATGGGTGGTAAGACAAATCCTAATTATATCTAATTTTAAGACAATAAAAACCATCCCTTTAATGCCCTGCTTCAATATGAAAAAATACTCTTTTTAAAATTATTTTTTAAATTTTAAGAGTAATACATGACATACTTTTAAAAAATTAATAAGCACAGAAGGATATAAAATGACCATCAGTCCCCTGTTAGTCTCACCCCCAAGAAATAGACATGGTTAATAATTTTTGGCTGTCCTTCCAGACATTTTAATGTATTTAAAGCATATACTTTTTCTTTTTACAAGTAGCATATCTTAGAGATTAGTGTCCTGAAATTTGAGGCTGTAGCTTGTGCTATGTTTTATTTTCAACATTTCCCTGTTGACATTGATTTTCACTTTGAATATTTTTCTTTTACTCTATTTTTAAAATGTATAAATATTTTAAAAATATAGGAGTGTCTGTAAGTACAGAACAACTTCAAGTACATTGCCTTTCCTTTTCCCTAAATTATATAATTTTGTATCTTTCAGCATTGGGGGCCTTATTCTGGATACAACTGTATCTGACCCAAACTTGGTTGGGATTGTTGTTTACACACCAGTTATTAATGGTAAGAATTAGATATACTGCTTCGTGATAGTATCAAATCCTTGTATACTCTCAGGTACCAATGGAGTCTTAGGGCTCAGATTTTAAGAGGTCTGCCTTCCCATCCTGTCCATTCTCCCTCCAACCCCAAGTTGTTGCCCACAGTGGAAATTACATTCCCTGGTCTCAGGATGTAGAATATATTTTTGGAAGAACTGTCTCTTAATCTTATCATCAGCTGTTAGTTTTAAAATCAAGGATACCTGACTTAAGGTTAGTATGGCAAAATATGATATTTCGGATTTGGATTACCATTTACTTTGGGTTTATCTGCTATCTTATGTTGTTTTGCTGCTGCCTTTGTCAATTTCATGGATAAATTAGAGTTAGCTAGATTAAAGCATTGCTTAAGTTAGTTCAGCTCATTAAAATCTATTAGTCCTCTGCTGATCCCTTTAAAATCTGTTGTATATTTTTTCTTGTCTATAAAATGAGAATTATAATACTTAAGCTCAGAGATTTTTGTATGAAATACATTTAATACAATAATTTTAATCCATTCCTACGGGCTTTTGGGGTGGCTGTCATTAAATTGGATTTTTGTATAGCCTAGACAAACATAATTTAAAAAGTAATTCTACTTTTGAAAAACAATTTACAGGATATGCTATATATTTAATATAAATTACTTTTGTATGTTTATGTAAAAGAAAATGTCATATAAAGGTAAGTTATCTAAAATCTAATTTCATATCTAAAATTTCTACTGAACAATTTTTATTTTTGTATACCTTTAGAATGTCCATGAACAAATTTTATAGGTCTCCCTCCCAATTTTCCTGGAGCCACCATTCTCTCCATCACTCACCCTTAGAATTGTGGAACCATCTGATTCAACCTGGTCCTTCATACTCTTTGATTAGAAAATGAGCAAACATTGTCTATTTGCCCTTTAACACAATTCATTTGTTCATTCACTTATATATATAAAAGCATGTCTCACCCTTGTAGTCTAATGTCTCACTGTAGCCATCCATTCAAGTAATAGTAGCCTTCCTGACTCACTCTCTGTTCAATGCAAATTAAGCGTCACCGACAGATTAGTCTTCTTTAAACATTGTTTTTATTACGTCAGCCGTAAGTTGATGAACTTAACAGGGTTTCTTCTCGTCTATGAAATCAAGTTTAAATTCTTCTGCCTAGCTTTCAAGGCCCTTTCTATGCTATTGGCCTTGATACTTTGAAAAGATGTGTGCAACTTTTTCTTTATCATTCTAACTGGATTCTTACATTGTCCCTACAAAGATCATCTAATTTTCACTGTTCGGAATGACTACTGCTTTCTTTCCACCTGTTCAAATCCTCCTGTGAATATTAGTGGATGAATTCATTAGCAAAAATATTCAATAATGACTGCTAGAGTTGTACTAAATAACATTTCAGTGAGAAATTTAACTTAAATTACAACCACCCTTTTATTAGTAGCGCTTTAATGAGTATTGCAGTTATTTCACTTTACCTAGGAAACAATTCTAGCTTTACCAAAATGCTTTCCTTGGAAGTCTGTGCCATGGCATTGTAGGGCAGTCAAATCTTTTTCGTATCTCAGTAAGCAAACCTCTTAGTTAAGTATCACGATGAGCTCATCTTATGTTAAATTCCATTCTTCAAAAGCATTCATAGAGAAGATTTGCTCTATGTTCCTCAAATAAGATGGAACTTTCAAGAATTGAATTTCATTTTAAATATGCTGGGGGATGTACTATTTAAAGGACCTTGTTTATCATCATTAGCAGCAGCTATTTAGTGAGTACCTGCCATATGCCAGATAACTTATGGGTCTTTTATGCTTGTTATATAATCCTCAAAACAAGATAAGTAATTTGTCCAGAGTTTCGTCTTTAGTAAGTAGTAAGTCAGGATTTAAACCCAGATCTGTTTGATTCTAAAGCATGCGACTTTTCCCCCCTCAAAATATACAGCTACCAATTTATCTGTTTTATTAGATACAAGCATACATACTTATTTAAAGTAAGGCATATCTGTGTTGATATTGTGATTGGGATATCTTTTAAT
Source organism: Lepilemur ruficaudatus (assembly GCA_963574885.1). NCBI lineage: Eukaryota > Metazoa > Chordata > Mammalia > Primates > Lepilemuridae > Lepilemur > Lepilemur ruficaudatus. The sequence continues at coordinate 15,618 of CAUYRT010075484.1, forward strand.
ACTTATTAGCATCTCTCTCAAACTATAATAGTAGGATTTTTCAGAATATATTTCATGGTAACACTGGTTCTGTGAGATGTTAGTAAGTGTAACTTCAAAAGTGAGTTCTGTGGTCAATTAAATTTGGTAAACATTAAGTTAAACAGATTTGTTTACTACAAGATGTCTTAAAGCCTTTATCAGGCTAACATATATCATGAGGCTCTCCGTCTGGTACTTCTCTTAGCTAGGTCTTGGAATTTCTGACCTTCCTTCAAGACCTCACAGACCACATTTTGAGAATCCCTGATCTAGGGCTTGTATCAGAGTCTACTTTCATCACAGTCTACTTTCAAACAATAATATACCACTTTACATATAGGATAAGAACCTTGTATCAGCATACTTGAATTACCACTCCTCTTTCTTATGTGGTTTTTGTCATGAGTTTTACTTTGTTATCAAAACCCTGTAATACATTGTTATTATTTTTGCTTTAAACAGTTACTTTTTAAAAGAGATTAAAAATGAGAAAATGGTATCTTTTATACTTTCCCATATAAATGTACATTTCCAGCATTCTTGGTTTGGATCCAGGTTTTCTTCTGGTATTATTCTGCTTCTGCCTGAAGAAGTTCCTTTATTGTTTCTTGTAAGGCAGACAGACCTGCAGAGAAAACAGACGCTGTGGCCACAGTCTGTCTCAGCATGCTTCTCTTTCCTTTCCCTTCACCTCTGAGCTTACTTCTAACAGTGTCTATTTTTAACTTCTTCCGCCCTGATCTCAGAAGAAGAGCTGACTTTTTTGCCCAAAACTAATTCATCTGTGCCCTGGATGCCGTTCCATTGCAACTCCGTCAGTTATTTTAACTTCTCTCGTGTCTCCCATGTCTTCTTCTCTTCCATCTTTTCCCTTTAGCCTACAGATGTGCTCAAATCTTTCATCCTGAATCACCTTTGCCATGCTGTCCCGCCTTCTCAAGCTCCTACTCTCTCTTCTACTCTTTACAATCAAACTTTCTCAAGGGTAGTCTATACTTTTCCAGCTCATTGCAGTATTTTCCTTCCCTCTCCCTTTATATAACTTTTTTTTTTTTTTACTAAGCTCTCTAGTGACCTCCTAATTACTTTATCTACTTACTTATTTTTGGTCTTCTATTCAACTATTTGAAGCTATTTAATATACACTTAGTGCAGCTCTACCAGTTCTCATCCCATTCTCTGAAAATTCTTTTTCATTTTCTTTTTGGGTTTCTCCTTTCCACCTGCCTCTAAAGTGTTTGTATTCTTTAACACTCTGTTCTTGATCATCTTCTATTCTCAGTCGTCACCTTCTTTATGGGTGATACTGTCTAGTCCAAAGGTTTTCAGTGTGGTCCACAGACCAGGAGTATCACCTGGGATCTTGTTAGAAATGCAAATTCTCAAGCCTTAACCAGAAGCTCTAAGGTGGAACCCATCAATTGATTCTGATACATGCAGAAGTTTGAGAACCACTTGTCTTTGTCATATGGCTTCAACTCTTTATCTCTAGTCTTGACACATCATTTCATATGTTCGTTTCTAGATCCATACATTAAATTGGATATTTCTACATGGCAGACCAAAGTTCTTAACTGAACTCGTTATCTTCCCCCCACAACCTGCCCTTCTGTCTGTGTTTTCCTGTCAGTTGGTGGTATTATCATCTACCCAGTGCCCCAAACAAGACATCCCCAAATCACATACTGCCTCTCCCTTATATTCTCTACTTTTATCTGCTCTTGAAATAACCTATGAATTCGAGATCCATCCTTAGAAGAAGGATGAGAGCTGAGTTAGTGTAGCCAGGCAGGATTCAAGAGAGAACATTTATTCAGTGATTAGGAAGTCAGTTGAGAGTTCAGTTTTGTTGAGTAGCAGGCTAAATAAATGAAGGTATAATCTTACAACAGAATATTATCAACAATAAAAACGGTTGAATTACATTATATTCAACAGAATATTATCAACAATAAAAATGGTTGAATTACATGTAGCAGGCTAAATAAATGAAGGTATAATCTTACAACAGAATATTATCAACAATAAAAATGGTTGAATTACATCTCACAGAAGAGCAAGGATGAATCTCAGGCACTTAATATATGATACATTATTCCATTTATATAAAGTTCAAAAGCATGTACAACTCAGTGATTGTTTAGGAATACACATATGTGGTAATAACATAGAGAAAAGCAAAAGAATTGAAAACACAATTAAGGATAGTTACTTTGATGGGGAAGGAAGCATATGGGATTGGGAAGGGGCACATGGGGCACTTCAAATAAAAAGGTAATATTGTATTTCTTTTCTTCAACTGGATGGTGGGTACATGGGCATTTTTTGTAATGTGATTCATTATAGCTTACATATTATCTTATAAAAATTATTTTTGAATATATTAAACATTTAGTATAAAACAATAAAAATCTTGGAAGTAGCACTTTTAGACATCTTGCTAAATGGTTGACAGTAAAAAGAAAAGAATTAGGATAACACCAAGAAGTCTAGATGAGGAAACTTTTCTAAGCTAAGAGAGATGTAGGTATGTTTATTGGCAAGAAGACAAAGGAGTAATAGAGAAGGAGGCACCTGGTCTGGTGCTGCAGCCATGCTGAGATCTTAGAGGACCAGTATTTTGGCATACCTGTAACCCATTCAAGGCATGCTCTTTAGGAAGTTCTGATCTAGGCCAGTGTTTCTCAACCTTTTATTTTCATTATCACCCTCTGAAGGAACCATTTTAAACAATTTTTCTCCTAAATGTGCCTATCCATGAAATTTTAATATATCAAATATACTGTTTGTTTGCTTATGTACTCTGTGTGTGTGTGTGTGTGTGTGTGTGTGTGTGTGTGTATGTATCTGTGCTTTATAAATAAAATGAGTAAGTTTTTTCTTCCAATAACCAGTTTTCACCTCTGTTAAAAATGCATAATCTGGCCGTGTACAGTGGCTTATGCCTGTAATTCCAGCTCTTTGGGAGACTCAGGCAGGAGGATCTCTTGAGCCCATGAGTTCGAGACCAGTCTGGGCAACATAGCATCTCTACAAAAAATTTTTAGAAAAATTATCCAAGCCTAGTAGCATGTACCTGTAGTCCCAGATAGTCTGGAGGCTGAAGCAGGAGGATCACTTGAGCCCAGGAGTTCAGCTGTGAGCTGTGATTGTGCCACTCCACTCCAGCCTGGGCAACAGGGCAAGACTCTGTCTTTTTAAAAAAAATACATGATCTGGGGTAAAGGAAGTAAAAACTTTGGAGACTTTGTCAGCCATTCAGCAGCTTGTCTACAAGTGTGTTGGGAAGGAAGTAGTAAAGGTGGTGGATTAGCGCCTTAGGAGGTGAAGATGCCTGCCCTTATTTAGATGAAAGGGTCTTCACTAGGAGCGAGTTCCATATATTTCTTCTGAAAAATGTGAAAAAATGAAAGATATGTCTCCCCATTTTTTTTGCATCTCTTGAAACTAAGAGTGTAATTTCTGCCTGTGAGTTCTGATAAGGAGTGTTGAAAGGAAGATAGGTGAAATTGCAGAGGTATATGGAAGTAGCTAAAATATGTAAGTGTATGTGGAAGGTGCTAGATTTGTTGTGCTATTGATTATAAAGATTTACTTTTTAAGAAAATGAACTTTTGCTTTGTATTCCCTTGGGAATGTGCAAAAAGAATTCTAGACAGAATTTGAAATATATTCTGTGATGTGACTGCTAAACATTTACTGGAAACATACATTTCTAAATCCAACAAAACAGAAGTTTGGATTTTAAAACAGTCCTTAGATGAACCTGCTGGTAATTTCTTCCTACTGTCAAACTTTATATGATTAACTGGGCTTATTCCAGCATAAAGCACCTAAAATCAGGTATTGTGGACACTGAGGAATCTCATTGCTTTGTATGTTGACTAGCTGTTCTGTTTTTGCTAATGTTTTTAATTTATGTGAGATTATCTTTAGATGCTCTCCCCTAGCTTTAATAATGCAATTAGTATGTGAGGAATTTAAATTATTTGAAAGAAATGCCAATAGACTAGCTCTTAGTAGAAATATAGTGTATACCATGATAGCAAGTAGGCATTTTTGACATTAAAAAAAGCTATTCCAAGGTAATAATTCAGCTATAGTTTAAAAATATACCCAGTGATCCAGATGAGACCATGAGAGATTAAAACTGTAATTAGTCCCTTCAATAATTACATTGTTTACTTTAAGGTTTTATTCACCTTTCCCAGAAAAATTATACCAGTGTCTTTCTAAAGTCTCTTGTTCCTTTTTTTTTTAGTTTGGTACAATTATAACATCAGTTACGTCTGTGTTTCCTGGACAACAGTGTGATAAGGTGATATGCTGATTATTTATAAGAGTTTATTTATTATCATTATGTTAGTCTGTTACATGGTAATAAAGAAATGATAAAAGTAGTTTTATAAAATTTTATCAACAAAATTTATAAAGTTTTAGAAGAGAGCTGAAACTAATTAGTAGCTTTTGTTTCAAACTCAATCTAAGGGAACTTGCAGCTAGAATAGATATTCTCAGGCTTAATAGCAGATGCTTTCTACATTTGCACTGAAGCATTCCATATCTAATAAAATGCCAAATAGAACACTACCCCCAAGAAAAATCTCCGGAGTAAATGAAAATGAAAATGAAACTGAAACTTATACATTCCTGTGGAAAATGTCTGTCACTGAAAAATTTATCTGAACGCAGACTTTTGCTTTGCATTAAGTATAATTCTTTTCTTCCTTTCTTTTTCTTTTTTTTTTTTTTTTTTTTGAGACAGAGTCTTGCTCAGTCTCCTCAGGTAGAGTGCCATGGCATCATCATAGCTCACTGCAACCTCAAACTCCTGGGCTCAAGCAATCCTCCTGCCTCAGCCTCCCGAGTAGCTGGGACTTCAGGCACATGCCACCATACCTGGCTAATTTTTCTATTTTTAGTAGAGACAGGGTCTCACTCTTGCTCAGGCTGGTTTTGAACTCCTAAGCTCAAGCAGTCCTCCCACCTCAGCCTCCTAGAGTGCTGACATTACAAGTATGAGCCACTGCACCTGGCCCATTAAGTACAATTCTTAACATCAGACTCTTCTTCTTTTGAGTGGCTATGAAGAGAAATCCATGGATGATTACAAGGCTGTAATCATTTTTAATAGTTGACCTCTTATTGGTTTACTCAGTGACTCTTTGTGAAAATGCTTATATTATGTAGTATAAATACTCTTACCTCTTTCAATTTCTAGAATATTTTCATTTATCTTCACTTGGAGGTATAAGTTACTGGCCTTGTTTGTGTGCTATTATCAGATGAGTACCAATATATGGCATTTATTCAAAGTTCTATTCTAATTGTTTACTTTAAAAAGTGAGTTCAGATTTAGAAAATCCAGCCTTTTAAAATAGTCTTCTTCACTAACTTTTAGTGGAAAATTCATTGAGTAAATAGAAAGAAGTTTAAGTGATTATTTAAAATATGGGCACCAAGTGATTTATAGACTTTCTTGGTTTTTTTTAAACAAGATAAGAGTCTCTGAATTGAAAAGCAACACAGTTCCTGGATAC
>CAUYRT010075487.1:0-13302 GCA_963574885.1 Lepilemur ruficaudatus
AAATAGAAAGAAATTAATTGGCCAACTAAAAATATATAGAGAAAAAATTAGCCGGGCATGGTGGCACATGCCTGTAGTCCCAGCTACTTGGGAGGCTGAGGCGGAAGGATCGCTTAGCCCAGGAGTTTGAGGTTGCTGTGAGCTAGGCTGACGCCACGGCACTCTAGCCTGGGCAACAGAGTGAGACTCTGTCTCAAAGAAAACCCCAAAAAACCAAATTGAACTCCCTCTTACTCCACGCAACTCTGAGAAGTTCTGACCGTTCCCAGTATTTCAGAGGTTTCCTGGGGCTCTTGCCTACGTGGCCCTGTGGTTGCCCATCAGATCTTTGTCTCAAAAGCTGGTCAGCATGGTGATGACATAACCACATTTGCCAGAGCCAGGGATTCAGTTGCAGCTGTGGCAAGACATGGTCTGGGAGGTCTACCGCAAAGAAGGTGGCAGCTATCACTGCCCAATCCCAGAAATCCCAACCCTGTTTTCCCCCTCCCAGTCCCGGGTGTGAATCTGGGCTGAGCTGAGCCTCTTCCACCAGGACCTCAGTAGTGAACTCATCAATCTAGCGGGTGGCACAGCCGGGATCTTGACATGGGCTCTCCAGCAGCACATCCTGTGCTCTGGGTAAAGCTCTGAGGGGATAGGAACCCCCTCCTGGGCACTGGGTCCGTTTATGGAGCCAGAGATGGAGAGCTAGGGGACAGCATGGGCCTTGGGCCCCGTCCAACCTCCTGGGAGGCCCTGGCTTCTCACTGAGCCCTGCCACCTGTCTTTGGCATGGCCTCTCTCCAAGCCCCTCAACCGCCCCCTTACCCACAAAAGTGGTCCCTGATAGCCACTTGCTCCAGTGGGACCCCACCCCCTATGGCTATAGCTGCTGAAATAGGGTTGGCCCCCTAATCCTGACCTAGCTGTGGCAATTGAGCACCTTCCTGGGGACTTTGGAATTGATGGGGGCATGCCCAGTTGTGCTGGGAACCTACACTGTCCGCGGGCTGGACTCTGGTGCTGGAGGCAGTTCTGTCCTGCCTGTGCCTGGAAGCGCAAGGAACTTGCCTTCAGAGAGGACGTGAAAGCAGACAGAGAATCGAGGAACAGCCCGTCTCCAGGGCTTTTTCTATTCCCCATCCCTGGCCTTCTAAGCCCAGTGAGTCCTCTCCCCTGCTTCCCTGTTCCTGAGTGCTGTGAGATACGCCTGCATTTGTATAACCATTCTTATTTTTACCTCAAACCAGCTCAAGTTGGTCTCTTGTCCTTGCACCCAAAGAGAGGTGCCCCCAGTGACTAAGGCAGAGATTCTGCAGCCAGATTGCCGGGCTGGAATCCTGGATCTGCCGCTTCCTAGCTGTGCTCTTGGGCGAGCCACTCACGCCTCCGTTTCTTCATCCAGGAAGCGGGGACAAGACCAGTGTTGCACGCAAAGCACGCTGTGAAGGGCGGAGGTAGCGCGGGCGGAGCGTTAGAACGGCGTCTGATAACATAGCAAGCGCTCCAAACGGGAGACGATGTGTCTCTTGGTCTTCCGGACACTTGTGGGAGTGAAGGGACACCATTAAGAGTTGCCCTGGAACTACAGGCGTGTGCTGGAAGCCCCAGGCAAGCCAGGCCATGTGGTCACGCTATCTGTCAGTTAAAAGCGAACAAACAGAAACCCTGTGCAAGTCTGTCCTCTGCACGTTGTTCTTCAGGCAGTCCTGGAGCGCGCGTTAGGCAGGGTGGCCCTTTCTCTGAGAGACAAACGTCACTCCAGCAAACTGGTCCCGGGTGGGGTGGCGCAGGGGGAGGCCCAGGCAGGGGTGGGCCCATCTGCCCGCACGGCTGATGTGGAGCCAGAAAGATGATTCCGGCTGCCAGAGAAAAGGTCAGGGTTGCATTTCTTTTCCTTCCTTCCTGATGGATGGTCCATTTTTTGAAATGTGGACTCCCCAAGGCCAGTGGGGCTGGTGCCATTCCAGAAATGTGTCACGCTGTGGGCGGGACGGTGGGAAGGGACCTGAGGGTGGGTGTCAAGGGAGGCCCCCCAAATAGCCTGAGCAGCAGGATGGACGACAGGGGCTCTGGAGCCATAAGCGCGTGTCAGGGCCTCGCGTGGTGGCTGGCCATGCTGCTCCTTGGGCTGCTGTTGCTGCCCCTGCTGGCCGGCGCCTGCCTGCTATGGGGCCAGTGGAAGCACAGGAGCCTCCACCTCCCGCCTCTGGCCCCGGGCTTCCTGCACCTGCTGCGACCCAACCTCCCCATCTATCTGCTTGGCCTGACCCAGAAATTTGGGCCTATCTACAGGCTACGCCTCGGGCTGCAAGGTGAGTGCCTTCTCCATCTCTGCCCGCCGTGAAGGGCAGCAGAGTCCTCTCCCGGCTGACGCCCTGCTCTGGCTGTCCCCCAGAAGTGGTGGTGCTGAACTCCAAGAGGACCATTGAGGAAGCCATGGTCAGAAAGTGGGTGGACTTTGCCGGCAGACCCCAGATGCTGTCCTGTAAGGGCCGGGGGCATTTTCTGGGGGAGCAGCAGGGGCTGGGAGGGGCAGAAGGTGGTCAGGCCCCTGGCTTCCTTGGTCCGTGTTCACCCTCCACCCCCTGCCCCTCCCGCAGACAAGCTGGCCTCTCAGGGCTACCCGGACCTGTCCCTAGGGGACTACTCCCTGCTCTGGAAGGCCCACAAGAAACTCACCCGCTCAGCCCTGTTGCTGGGCATTCGCAATTCCATGGAGCCCATGGTGGAGCGGCTGACCCAGGAGTTCCTCGAGGTGAGGCTGGGCTTCCACGGCAACCGCAGGCCAGCCGCACCTCTCCCGGCACCCCGGCCCTGCCCACTCAGCCTCTGCTCCTGCTCCTCCCCACAGCGCCTGAGAGCACAGGCCGGCACCCCTGTGGCCATCCAGAAGGAATTCTCTTTCCTCACCTGCAGCATCATCTGTTACCTCATCTTCGGAGACAAGATCAAGGTCGCTCAAAGCCCCTCAGGCCCACCCTCAGCCCCTCCCGACCCTCTCCTGAACTGAAAGCATTCCCTCCTTTCCTGGTAGGAGGACAACTTGTTACATACCTTTCACGACTGTGTTCAGGAGGTGATGACAATCTGGGACCACTGGGCCACCCAAATTGTGGACATAATTCCCTTTCTCAGGGTGAGGAGGTGGCGCCCAGGCACCCTGGGTCCTGGGAGAAGAGGTGGGGGGAGGAATGGGCTCCCAGCAGCTATGCTCTCTTGCTTCCTGCCCTAGTTCTTCCCTAATCCAAGTCTTCGGAGGCTGAAGCAGGCCATGCAGAAGAGGGACCACTTCGTAGAGAAGCAGCTGAGGTGGCACAAGGTGGGGACTGTGCGTGGACCAGGCTCCCCTCGGCCCATGGCCAGTGATGCAACTGGCCCCAGCATCGCTGCCTCCCCCAGCTCTGGGCCTGCTGCCATCCCACAGCCCTCTCCCCAGGCCAGGCCCTCAGCCCACCCCTCCCGCCCTCCACAGGAGAGCCTGGTGGCAGGCCAGTGGAGGGACATGATAGACTACATGCTCCAAGAGGTGGCCCTGCCCAGAGTGGAAGAGAGCCCTGGACAGCTCCTTGAAGGGCACGTGCACATGTCTGTGGTGGACCTTCTCATAGGTGGCACTGAGACCACAGCGACCACCCTCGCCTGGGCTGTGGCTTTCTTGCTTCACCATCCTGAGGTGTGCCCTGGGGCAGGCAAAAGCTCCTTCTTAGAAGCCTGGGGGGGACCCAGCTCGCTCGGCTCTGGGCACTGCCCCTGAGTCAGGCTCTGCTTGCCCAGAGATGCCACACTCTCCTAATTGGCACAAAGGCTCCACTGGATTGCTGGGGAGTGGCTGGAGGCTGGGCAGCTGTGGGCTGGCTGGGGCAGGGCTCGGACCCTGGACATCCCCACTTCCCAGATTCAGCGGCGACTGCAGGAGGAGCTAGACCTCGAACTGGGCGCCAATGCCTCTGGCTCCTGGGTCTCCTACAAGGACCGCGAGCGGCTGCCCTTGCTCAACGCCACCATTGCTGAGGTGCTGCGCCTGCGGCCTGTAGTGCCCTTGGCCTTGCCCCACCGCACCACGCAGCCCAGCAGGTGACTCCCGAGGGATAGGCGAGGAAGGCTTGAGCCCAGTGAGGTCCAGGCCAGCCTCTAACTCCACCCTCCTTCAGCATCTTCGGCTATGACATCCCTGAGGGCACAGTTGTCATCCCCAACCTCCAAGGCGCCCACCTCGACGATACAGTCTGGGAGCGGGCACAAGAATTCTGGCCGGGTATGTGGGGGGGCCGGAGGCCTGTGCGCGGAGGTGGTGGAGGCTGGTCCTAGGGGCCACTGAACGTCCCCACCCCATCTGTCCCCCTGCCCACAGACCGCTTCCTGCAGCCGGGCAAGAGCCCCAGAACGCTGGTGTTTGGGTGCGGGGCCCGCCTGTGCCTGGGTGAGCCGCTGGCGCGCCTGGAGCTCTTTGTGGTGCTGGCCCAACTGCTGCAGGCCTTCACACTGCTGCCGCCTGTGGGCGCCCTGCCCTCCCTGCAGCCCCAGCCCCACTTCAGCGTCAACCTCGAGATTCAGCCTTTCCAGGTGCGGCTGCAGCCCCGGGGGATGGGCGGCCCCCACTTGGGCAAGCGCCAGTGACGGGGCAGGACCAGTGCCAGCCACGTGCCTCAGTTTCTCCTTTATTGCTCCCATATAAAATCCTCCCCTCCCCCCTGTAAACATGGTGCTGTGGGATCGCTGGCAGGGAAGGCTTCCTCCAGTGGCCGGGTGGCGAAGGTGGACCCTGGCTCTTCCCTTGGGCGACACCTCAGTGCTCGGCAGTCATGCTGGGGCGCGAGAGAGGCGGGCACAGCTCAGCCTCCTCCCGCTGGGGACCGAAAGCTTCTTGGCCTCAGCTTCATTTCCGTGAAGGGCACCGAGAACTCAAAGCCCTTCCAGGAGTACCAGCTCACTCCCTGGGAAAGGGGTTGTCAAGCGTCAAAGCCCAGCGCCCCATCTGCCCCACGCTGCCCTCTCTTCCCAGCACTCAGCAACCTCCCTCCTCGCTGCCTGCCTAACCCTCAGCCACGAAGCACTGGGGCTTGATCCTGAGCCGGCCCTTCCAGCCAATAAATCCTCTCACGGTAACTGCGAGGTCGGTGTTATTATTCCTCTTCACAGATAAGGAGCCCGAGGCTCTGGGCTGCTCAGGCCCATGTCCCATCACGCCACAGGGCACCCGGGCTCCGTGCATCTGCCACCCTCACCTGGTGGTCCACTGTGCTCCCGTAGAGCCCATTGAGGTTGGCATAGTGACAGTTCCTGTACCACCAGGCCCCTCGGTAGGAGACAGCACAGGAGATGAGCAAGTTGTTGGGGTCTCGGTCACGGGCAGAAAAGACACTGCCGCTGTGGTAGCTCATGGAGTCCCCTGGGAAGGGCAGAGGCAGGAGCGATGAGGGCCTCCCCTCTGGCCCACCCTCCCGGGCCCCACAGCCCGCCCTTACCCGCGGTGCCGTGGTAGCCTTCCAGGTGGAGGCGGTAGTACTCAGCAGCCGAGTCCACTTGGAAGGAGTCATACTGGGCGAACACAGCCTCGTCCCCAGCCTGCAGGTCCACACGCATGGAGTAGTCTCCTGCCTTTGTCAGGCTGTGCAGGGCCTCATTGCCTGGGGGTGGGGGTGTGTCCTCATCAGGGCCCTGTTGTCCACAGGGCCTGGCCCCTCCCTAGTTCCCCAATCCCTGTGAGGCACTGACCCAGCCAGAACTCCCCAGAGATGTTCCCAAAACCATGGGCATACTCCTCCCAGTCCCTCCAGAAGTCGGTCTGTCCGTCCATGCGGCGCTGGAACACCTGGGGAGTAGGTGGGGGCACCATCAGCCTCTGCGTCTTGGAGCAGCAGCCCCTGCCCTGCACAGACCCCGGGGCTTCCTGATGTCACCCACCAGCCAGCCGCCCCCATCAGTCTCCATGTCACAAAACACGTTCAGGGGCCGCTCGCGGTTGCCATTGAGGAAGACGGTGGTGGTCCTTGAGGTGCTGGCCCCGTTCTGCATCTCCTCCCCGCAGTCCCTGGGGAAGGGGATCCGCAGTCCGCCTGGGGAGAGGAGAGTGGTGGGCCAATCCTTTATCCAAACCTTAGGCCCCTGCTGCCACCCAGCCCCTGACCTCAGGCCCCAGTGTCCAGGTACCCGTGGTGAAGGAGGTGGACACGGGCGGCGTGAGGCTCTCGCCCCACATGGCCCGGAGCCGTGCGCTGTAGGGGGTGGAGGGAAAGAGGCCAAGGAGCTGGTGAGAGGTGACCCCTCTGGGGAGCAGGATCTCCTGTGGGACAGACAAGGGGCAGGTCAGGGGAGAGGCAGGTGGAGACGCACCCCCTGGGACAGCCAGAAGCAGCACCTCCTGGGATCAGCCCAGGAGGGAGTTGGTCAGTGGGGCAGAAGCCGGGCACCTGGGTCTGTCCTCCAGGCGTGTCAAAGCTGAGCAGGTAGCCTGTGGGCGGGACTTGGGGCTCAGTCCAAGTGAGCAGGGCCGTGCGGGGAGTCACTTCCTTGGCCTCCAATTCCTGCGGGGCCTCCAGCCCTGGGAGGGAAAGTGGGAAGAGGAGATGGGGATGAGGCCATCCTGGTTCCCTCCACCCTCACCCCACCCCACACATCCCACCGGCGTTAACCTGTGGTGAAGGTAATGCTGGCCGGGGAGGTGAGGTTGGGGCCCCGAAGGCCCTGCACGGTCGCCGTGTAGTTGGTGTGGAGCACGAGGTGGCGGAGGGGGTAGTCCTCCGCGCTGCCCGGGGCCGAGCCCTGCACAGATGGGGCTGAGAGTGCAGGTGGGTGTCACTGCCTGCCCCCTGCACGTCCTGCCCCGCCCTCCCCACCCTGAACCACGAAATCCCCTCCAGGCCTCAGCCCTGCTCACCCCCGGGGGCTGTAACCCGGACGTCGTAAGTGTCCACGGGATTCTGGGGGGGCTTCCAGTGCAGCAGGGCGGAATCCTCCGTCAAGTTCAGTGCACGCAGCTGGGTGGGGCCGTCAGGAACTGGGAGAAGGGGAGGGGCTTGGAGGTGTCCTCAAACTCTCCTACCCCTTACCTCCCCAGCTCCACTGCCTCCTCCCCATTCCCTGTCACCCCCACCCCTTGCCGGGCCCCAGTCCGTCTCACCTGTGGTGAGGAAGCCTGTGAGAGGCTCACTCTCCTCAAAGCCGCGGACCGAGACCACGGTCACCTCGTAGCGAGCACCTGGGATCAGCCCCTGCAATGTCTGGGTCCGGGCCCGGCCGTCCACCTGCACGCTCTGTGGCTCCCCTGAAAACACGTTGGGGTTGGGTTACCCAGGGAACCCCAGAGCAGCCGGAGGGTGGGCAGAGTGCGGGGGCAGGAGAAATGCGGGCAAATGAGGGCATGGGCAAAAGTGTCACCTCCATCTGCCAGCTGGTAAGAGACTTTGAAGCCATCCACCCTGGATGGTGGGGGAATCCAGCTGACCTTGGCTGAGGTCTCCCCAATTTCGCTGAACTGGAGATCTCGGGGGCTCTCCAGAACTGGGGGGAGGAACAATGGTGAGGGCAGTGGTAGGGAGGTTCTTACCGCGGGAGCCCCACCTGCTCCAGGCAGGCTCACCACCTTCCTCTCTCCAGCCCCCAGGAGTGGAAGTTGCTGGCAGGCTCCTCCAAGCCCTCCCCCCCATCACCAGCCTCCCCCCTGGCTAGGCGCCAGGGACCTGCGCAGCACAAAGACCCACTGTCGGGCAGAGTGCGTGTGAGCCCGGTGCGGCCTCACCTGGGCTGAGGGTGCGGGCGGTGCCCTGGATGCTGTCGGCCTTGTGCGGCCCGCGCAGCCCATACAGCGTCAGGCTGTACAGGGTCCCCGGACGCAGCTCCCGGAGCACAGCCGAGCGCCGTGTCCCTGGCACCATCAGCTCCCGCTGCAGCAGAGGACGTGGATGGGGCTCCAGAGTGCTGGGTGACGGGACCCCAAAGCGGAGCAGGAAGGAGTCGAAGGCCCCAGGTGGGGCTTCCCAGTTGAGCCTCAGCGAACTGGTGGTCACATCAGTCACCGAAAGCTGGGACAGGCGGGGCCCTGGCTCCCCTGGGGTCTGACCAGCAGGAGCCGGCCCTGCACAGAGTGGGTGGGAGAGAAGGGTTTGGAGACAGAAGCACACCAGCTCAGTGACCTAGGGTGGGTCCCTTCTGCCGCCCCAGCCTGGCCGCTATTTCTCCATGTGTGAAATGGAACGAGTGAGGCACTCGCAGCCACAGGTAGATGATCTGCTGGAGTAGAGCCACGGGCAGCTCAGATGCAGTCTACCTGCCTCCCTCCTTGGCACCCACTCTTTCCCTATCACCACCACTTCTAGGCACCCCCAGCCCCAGACTAGTGGCCAGCAAGGCCTGGTGGTACCTGTGGTGCCCTCGGTGGAGACAGGCCCCAGGCGCTTCCCTTCGCGGAGACCATAGAGGAAGAACTTGTAGGGGGTGCTGGGCTCTAGGCCTGAGATGAGGACCTTGCTCTGGTCACCATCCACGAGCAAGGCCTGGGGCTGCCCATCCGTGTCCTCATACTGGACCACGAAGGAATCAAAGGGGCCCTGTGCCACATTCCACGAGAGGCGTATAGAGTCTGGGGCTGTGTCGGTCACTGCCAGCACCCCTAGGCGGGGCTCTTCAGGGGGCTCAGGGGCCTCTGGCGCTGGTGTGTCCTCTTCTGGGGCTACATGGGAGAAGCCCAGGGGAGAAGCTGAGGCGGGTGGTGCCTTGCCCTCTCCTACCTTTTGTTTCTTTGAAACAGGGTCTTGCTGTGTTGCCCAGGCTAGTCTTGAACTCCTGGCCTCTAGTGATTCTCCTGCCTTTGCCTTCCAAATAGCTGGGACTACAGATGTGTGCCATCATGCCACACCAATGTGTGGCTATTTTTTTTTTTAATGTTTTAGAAATGGTATGTTGCCCAGGCTGGTCTTGAACTCTTGGCCTCTAGTGATTCTCCTGCCTTTGCCTTCCAAGTAGCTGGGACTACAGATGTGTGCCACCATGCCTGGCTATTTTTTTTTTTTTTTTTAGTGTTTTAGAAATAGTATGCTGCCCAGGCTGGACTCCTGGGCTCAAGCCTCCACCTCCTGTGTCACTGGGACACAGGCATGCACCACCAAGCCCGGCTCCCTTTCCAACTTGCTCCCCAAAGAGGGGGTTGTGGGGTTGTCCCAAGGCTGAGGTGGGACTTTACAGGTCCTGGCCATGGCAGACATTTGGAGAGACAGAAGGGACCTACGGTCTTCTAGTATCTCCCTCTCCTGAGTCTTGGCATTGACTCCTGCACCCGGGGCCTCTGAGCCCCAGCGCTGTGGCCTGTCTCCTGCGCAGCTGCTGCATTTCTCCTTCGGGGGCTCCTGTGCTGTCTGAATGAGGCACTTGCTTTCCCCTTCTGCATCCCGCTGTGCCACCCAGCCTTACCTCTAGATGTCAGCACAGGCCCTGCCCCGCCCCTCCGCCTGGGACGCATCTGCCAAGCTGGAGCACGCAAGCGGTGCTCCCTTCTGAGAAAAGAACTGGCCAGTGAAGGAGACGGGAAATCACACCAGCCTGGTCGGGCTGGTCTGAGGTGGGCATCAGCAGCCCCGGAAGAGGAGCCTGTACCACAAATGCAGTCACTTCTACTGGTTTCTGTGTCCCCCGCCCATTGTGTTTTCCAGTGATTTTCCACTTGAGAAAATGTTCCTGATTCATCCATGGCAGGGTCTTTGCCCCCATCTGGGCAAGGCCAGCCTGCTGGGAGGTAGCAGCCACCCCAGTGAGTGATAGGGGGCCGCTGACAGGCGTGGAGCAGACAGGAGGGCTTGGGAGACCTGTCCTGGCCCCTGCCCTGACTCCCTGACCAGGGTCGGAGCTGAGGGCTGCAAACTCAAGCTCTTCCTCCCTCCTGCGCCCTGGCCGGGGGGGCCCCCCCATCGCCCCACCCACTCCTGCCAGTCCTTTTGTCCTCTGTCCACAGGCACAAGGAAAGCCACTCAGGCCAGCTCGCTGGAGCAGAGCAGGACAGCCTCACCTGTCATTCCCAGGACCGACACGGGGCCCAGGCGCTTTCCTTTGAGGAGCCCATAGAGCAGGAACTTGTATCTCCTGCCAGGCTGCAGGTCCTCTACGGTGACCTTGCGCTGGTCTGCGGCCACAGGCACCAACTGGGGCTGCCCGTTTTTGTCCTTGTACTGGACCACAAAGGAGTCAAAGGGGCCCTGGGCCACCGTCCATGACAGGCGCAAGGAGTCTGGGGTCTCCTCGTCCACGGTCAGCTCCCCCAGGCGGGGAGGGGGCTGCAGCTCCTCCTCCAGGGGAGCTGCGGAGAGAGTAGGGGGAAACTTTTAGTCAAAGGCTGCCTTTCTCTCTGCACTGGCAACTTCTGGGAGGCAAGAGGTTCTGGGAAAGTGTCCCTGAAGTGTGGCCTTAGGGACAGCCCCCAGAGGAGACAGGCCTCTCTGGTCCTGTGCCTCAGGAAGGAAGGAGAGCAGCTCCATCTCCTCAGGAGGCCACTGCCAGCTCCTTTCTGCCCCTGCTGCTCCCACTCAGACCAAGGGTGCAGTGAACACGTAAAAGATCACGTCCCGAGAGAGGGGTGGCAGGCGTGCAGAGAGGAGCTTAGCTTCCCGTGTGCCCAGCCCCTGAGCAAGCATGTGGCCACAGCTGAGAGGCTCCCAGCAGGCATCTGGGCTGTGAGGGGGACACCCCCAAACAGTGAGGGCTGGTCCGGGCGGCCAGCCGACACATGGGCTCCTCGTCGTGGCCATCAGCCTGGGCCACCCTTGCCACTGCTGCCCAGCCCCGCACTGATGCTATCGGACCCGGGCAGTGGGCGGTGGGTGGGAGCAGCGGGCAGCGGAGCAGAGGCTCACACAGGCGGGGGTGCGGCGGACGGCCTGCACCCAGTCCCCTCAGTGAGGGTGTGGGGAAGAGAATTACGGAGTCGGAGGGCCCCAGGCCCTGACTGGCTGGCTGCTCTGTCCTCCCCTGGCCAGGGTGACTCAGTGACTCATGGTCCTGGAGTGGGGTAAGGGTCAGTGACCTGCCACACCCTTCCTCAGGGGGCTGAGTCACGGGCACAACACCGCCTGAATTTTCCATCGTCTGTCTGTAGCCAAGGCCTCCTTATTTTCCACCTCTTTCCCCACAACTGGGCTGAACCACCGTTGCATGCCAGTGGCCATGGTTCATGACCATTATGCAGGTGAGGTGGGCGAGGGTCAGGGGAACGGAGTGGCTTGTCCCCGGTGGCCCAGCCAGCAAGGGCCGGCACTGGATTTGAATACAGGCCTGCTTGGCCCCGGGGCCTGGTTCTGTTTCCTTCATGGGCAGTCAGCGGGTGAAGGGGACAGTGCACATAAAATGCTCAGAACTGCCTGGCACACAGCAGGGACTGGCTGCTGCTGCCGTGAGAGTTGTGCCAGGGCTGCAGGCGGAGTCAATCTCCTGGGAAGGCCAAAGGGCCAGCCGGGGGGCTCCAGTAAGAGGCAGATGTGGAAAAGGCGGGAGGCAGGGCCGGGGCTCACCCGTGGTGGCCTCAGCAGAGGCGGGGCCCAGCTGCTTGCGGCCTGCCAGGCCATATAGCAGGAACTTGTACTTGCGAGAGGGTTCCAGGCCGGGGACGGTGACCTCCCGCTGGTCTGCGGCCACTGGCACCACCTGGGGCTGCCCGTCCCTGTCCTTGTACTGGACCACGAAAGAGTCGAATTCACCCTCAGGGACCGTCCAGGAGAGGCCCACGGAGTCAGGGGTCACGTCCACCACTGTCAGCTCCCCCAGGTGGGGAGAGGGCTTCGTGTCTGGGGCTGGAAAAGGGAGCGAGGTGCGCAGAGGGTAAGATAGTGCTGGAGCAGAGGGACCACCAAGCTTCCTGGGCTGCTGTGGCTTGGCGAGTTGGTCCAGGGGGCAGGAGGGGTGACTGGGCCAGGAGTTGGGATGAAGGAGGAGCCAGGCAAGAAAGCAGATGTCCCCTGGGGTGTGGGAGCGTAGGGAGATGGATGGGAGGTAGGGAAGGGGAGCGCAGGGCCTGGGTTTCAGGACCCAGTAAGTAAATGGGTCCTGAGGCCAGGCGTGCGGGGCACGGAAATGTGAACGTTCAACTGTCGCCACAAGGGGGCGGGGCCGGCCGGGCGCTCCCGGGGGCCCTGCTCACCCGTCTTCGCCTCCACAGGGACCGGGCCATGGCGTTTCCCACCGTGGAGTCCAAAGAGCAGGAACTTGTACTTGCGGGCCGGGTCCAGCCCCAAGATGGTGACCTCGCGGAGGTCGCTGCTCACGGGCACTGCCTGGGGCTGCCCCTGCGCATCCCTGTACTGCACCAGGAAGGAGTCGAAGGGGCCCTGGGCCACCGTCCACCACAGGCGCACGGTGTCTGCGGTCACCTCGGCCACAGCCAGCTCCCCCAGGCGGGGCTCCACGGGGGGCCGCGTGGGCAGGGAGGCTGGAAAAGAGCAGCAGGGACCAGGGTCAGGAGGCGGGAGCCGGCTCCAGGGAGGGGTGCTCTCCAGGCTGCGGAACGGATGCTGCTCAGCGGCCTCTCCTGAAGTGCTCACTGCGCTGGGGCTGGCACGACATAGGAGGAAGGTGCTGTGATTTCTGTCACCCCCATTTTGCAGGGATCCGAGGCAGAGAGAGGTTGAGAAACACTTGCAAATCACCCAGTGACTACATGTCAAGGCAGCTTCAGATCCTGGCAGCCTGCTCTGCAGCACATTCTGAGCCACTAAACTACCCCTGGGAGCCTGAGAATTCCGCAAGTGAACAACTGAGCCACTGGGAGGCTCTGGATGACCACGAGGGGAAAGGAAGCTACAATGAATGGGGCACGGACACGCTCGTCTGACTCTGAAAAAAGTCTCCATCAATCCTCACTCAGTTCAAGCAGGAGGCAAGATCACAGCAACATTTGGGAGAAGACAGGCACCTGGAGGCCCGGGTGGGAGAGCTGCCAAGATCCAAAGGAGAAAGACAAAAGAGCAAGGCAGCAACCCCAGCGATATGGGCCTGTCTCCCACTCACCTGTCACGCCCACGGCAGAAATGGGGCCCATGCGCCGCCCCTTGTGGAGGCCGTACAGGTGCATCTTGTACTTGCGCCCAGGCTCCAGGCCCCCCACGGCCACCTCTCTCTCCTCACCCCCGACACGCACCGCCTGGGGCCGCCCGTCCCTGTCCTTGTACTGGACGGTGAAGGAGTCGAAGTGGCCCTGGCGGATGGTCCAGGAGAGGCTCAACGAGTCTGGGGACGATCCTGTCACCGTCAGCTCCCCCAGGAGCGGCTCCTCCGGGGGCTCTGGGGCCTCCGTGCTGGCTTCTGTGGGGCTGGGGGTCTCCTCCACCTCTGTGGGGGCAG
>CAUYRT010075489.1:0-12295 GCA_963574885.1 Lepilemur ruficaudatus
TTCACCCCAAATTAATCAATAGATTTAATACAATCCTATCAAAATCCCAGAAAAGATTTTTGTAGAATTAGACTAGCTTTCAGAGTGGTAATATATTTTGGGAAATCAGCTCACTACAAATTGTGACTGTAAACATTGTACTGTAAATGTTTTGTAGTTTTCCCCCAATAAAATTTTCGGAAGAAAAAATAAATAAATAAATATACTAATTATTAAAAAAATAATATGTAAAGACATAGGCTCTAGGATGGCTACAACATTGTTGAAAATCAATAAAGTAGGAGGAATAAGCATCTGATATTAAAGTTTACTATGGATTTCAATAATCAAGACTATAGCATTGGCAGAGGGATAGTTACTTAGATTAATTAAACACAATAGAGAACACAAAAATAGCCTCCTTGTACAAGTACAGACTACTGATTTTTACAAAGTTGCAGAAGCAATCTAATGGAGGAAGAATAGCCTTTCAACAAATGGTATGGTTTGGATAGAAAACAAAAACAAAAACAAAAAACTCAACCTTGAGGTCATGGTCATAAATATAGAAGATAAAACTACAAAAGTTATAAAAAGAAAACATAGGAGAAAATCTTCAGGACCTAGGGCCAAGTAAAGAGGTTTTAGAATTGATAGCAAATTACCGTAAGAGAAAAAATGATAAGTTGGACTTAATCAAAATTAAAAATGCTTGTTCTGCATAAGACTGTTTTAAGTGTATATACAAACAAGCTACAGAGAAAATATCTGCAAAACATGTATCTGACAAAAGACTTGTATCGAGAATATATAAAGAACTCTCAAACTTCAACAATAAAAAAACAGACAAACCAATTCAAAAATTGGCAAAAGACATGAGCAACATTTCACCAAAGAGGACATCCACAAAAGAGGTTCAATATCACCAGTCATCAGGGAAATATAAACTAAAACCACAATAAGCTATCACTACACACAACTATGAGAACACCTAAATTAAAAATAATATATTGACAACATAAAATGCTGCAAAGATATGGAGAAACTGGATGATCATATATTGATGGTGGGAAAATAAACTGGTACAGTCACTCTGGAAAATAGTTTGGCAGCTTGTTATTGAACTAAACATTTATTTTCCATATGACCCAGCAATTGCACTCTTTGGTATTTGTCTCAGAGAAATGGAAAGTTACATCTACACAGAAACCTGTACATGAGAGTTCACAGAAGCATTATTCATAATAGCCAAAAACTGGAAACAATGAAATGTCCTACAATGGATGAACGATTACACACTGTGGCATATCCATATTATCGACTACTACTCGGCAAAAGGAAGGAAAGTTGACATGTGCAACAATTTGGACAGATATCAAAGTAATTATGCTGAGTGAAAAAGCCAATCTCTAAAGGTCACATTCTGTGTGGTTCCATTTATAGAATATTCTTGGAATGATGGAATTATAGAGACATAATAGATTAGTGGTTCTCAGGAATTAGGGATCATGAAGGGGTTGTGGCGGTTGAGACAATAAAGGAACAGCAGGTGAGATATCTCTGTGGTTATGGAATAATCCTATGTCTTGATTGTAGTAGTAGTTACACAAATTTACACGTTATAACATTCCATAAAAGCATACACACACGACAGTGAGTGTAAAACTAGTGAAATCTGAATAAGACATGTGGATCATAGCAATGTAAATTTCCTGATTTTGATATTATATAATAGTTATATAAGATATTGTCTTTGGAAGAAACTGGGTGAAGGGTACAAGGGATATCTGTTTTTTTTTCTTGCAACTTGTAAATCTACAATTGTTTCTAATAAAAAGTTTTAAAATGAAGGTAATTCAAAGAAACTCTCCAATAAGTTGTGTTCCTTGTTTCTCTCATTTTAATATATAATCACTGAATACCATAAAATGTACAACATTGTATCTTTCACATTCCTTTATATATTTAATGTCATCATAAAGACTGTAATGATGTTTGTATTTTAGTTGGTACTATTCAATAGTCTCTCTTGTTTAAAAAAATATAATATTCAGAAGATATATTCCCATTTAAACCAGGGTCAATAATCATTTCCAAACACCTGAATAGTTTAAAGTGCCACTAGGTCTGAAAGATTTAGTGTAGTATCTATGACGGTCTCAGGAATAGATAAAGAAACAGAATTATCTGATTAAATAGTGAATATTTACATTATCATACTGCTAACATGTAGCTCAAACCCTCCCCTAAGCTGAAATTTGTTCCAGTTTGCATGAATGGAAAAAAATGAAAGATGGTATTATAATATCTACAATAAGAGATACCTTAATAATATTTGTATATATGCATATACCCATATATAAAGAGATTTATGAACAGATGATCAATAACATACTGATTTTGCTTATCTTGATACAGCAGGATTTCAAAGGACCATTACATTTTTTTCTATATTTCATCTTTACTTTTAATAAAAAATTAACTATATAAAAAGAAATATGACAGTGTTTTTATTCTAGGTAAGATATACTTTAGATTCTTATGATCAAAGGATGTTAAAACTATTAGCAGCTGTGGCCTGTGGGTTGATTTAAAATATAATAATTCTGTGGGCTCAATTCATGGGGTGGATGATAAATTTATTGTTCCACTGTTTCTATAGCATACCAGATTTGATTATCAGTGTGTTTTGGGCATCTTGAACATAGAACGCTTTCAATAAATACATTTAATATATAATGCAAAATATCAAAAAGAACCTGTTTCTGCTAGCAGTTTGGGAGACAAGTTGCTGCCAAGGGAAGGGGGTTTCGCTTTGTGTCATTGCGTCTACATGGGTAAACTAGAATGGATAGTCCCAATTACTCTACTCTAAAGAATCCCAGAACTGACTGTAAAGGACCATGTAACACAATGTCATAATCTGAAAATTGATTTGGTCAATTTATTTGACAAAGTCTTTGAAAAAATAAAATCAAATGCTTGTTTGACCAGTCAGTTTAATCAAAATACTTGATTCAAAATTAAAATTTTTATTTTGGCAAGTCATTTTGGATATAGTCTAAATGGACATCCCTGCAAAGAAAGCCCAGATCATGTAGACTTTTACATGTCTACATATTAAAATCCAATGTAAAATGCAAATTATCATTTGAGACACGTATTGCACTAACTCAATTTTACAAGGTGCAGTAAAGAGGTGGGCTACATAAATACTCTAATGGTATTTCCTCATTTTCTAAAAATTTCTTTATAATAGCAAAGCTAGCATTTTATAATTTCCAGAGCTATAAATCATTTTTAAACTCATGATGATATTACTCAAAACAGATGTGAAAACATATGTTTGCCACAGTTGTATAAACTGCTTACTTGTCACACTTAATAAATGTTGTGACTTCTACTGTAACTCATTCCCTTTTAATATCTATAATCTATTTGAGGAAAATATATTCTATCTTACTGTCACAAATATAACTGGTAGGATGTGACACAGAAAATCCCATTTAAAAAAGAAACTTTCCACTATAGCTGCGGTGCAGTTTAATATGCCACTCCTGTTTATTAATGTCCTCATCAGGATGTGTGACTAACCTATTTGATTGAAATGAGTAAAACTGTGCCATTCCACAGCAAGAGATTCAGAAATGCCAGTACATACCACTGGGTATTTTATGAAAATCAGTTACTGTACATCTGTACTAGAGCTCCAGCTGATTTTTCATAAAACACAACAGTGTATACTTGAATGCTGCAGTACACAGGCCAGTCCTAAATGCCATTTTGACTTATGGGGTTTGCAGTTCTGATGGAATCATATGTGTCATGTACAGCTTGAGATTTTCCTAGAAATGCTGCTTTACTACCAAGCTGTCCTTCAAATAGTTGTGACTTGATAAGGCAAGAGGTCTCAGGAAAAAATTGTTGCTGGGTTACGAATGAAGTTTCATCTTTAACTAGAATTTCATTACCTGTACAAGAGTTTGGAAAGTTTAATATACTGAACTTGACTTCTTTCGTTCTGACTATTCTGAAATCAATCATTTGCATCTTGGAGTCCCAGTGGGTATAGCCTTTCAGTGTCAGGCTAAGAAAAGACTAAACATGTGGCAAGGAAACCAAATCATGGATCAATGAAATTAAAATCATACATTATTCCAAATTCTAATTAAAATGCTCATCCAGATAATTATGAAGCAAATTCAGTCCAGAGAAAAAAGAAAAAAATTTCCATTAGCTCTTACATTCTTTTTTCTATATATTATGGGCATCTTTACTATATTATGAGGATTTATTTTCTATATATTATGAGCATTTTTCTATCTCTACTATCTATATATCTTGCATCTTGCTCATAACATATAGATAATAGAGATAGAAAAATGTACCCTGTGGTGAAGTACAAGCAGACTATCTGATGATCTGATAAATTACGTTAGCTACTGTTTAATTTATGATGGCAACATCAATAATGCATAACCTATACCATATGATTATATATTTTCCTGTTCTCTTACCTTTTTAGCCTTTTAAACATAGTTGTACTTGGCTTTCATATCAGGAGAGCATCACTTCGAAATTCTTACTCTCCCTACCTTCTTTAAACAGATATCCTAAGACAAAACCAGATAGTGTGCAGACGTAATACATGTACCTCAGCAGATCAAAAGCCAGGTTGAGGTCATATTTACCAACATTCCAGGTAAATACGTGATGGATTAACTTGCTAAGCTTTCATTTGAAATGTCCAAATTAGCATATACTTTTAAAATCATTTTCAAGGGTTGAGGGAAGTAGATCTGCATTACATCAACTCAGTTTTTGTCAAATATATCACCACATAGTCAATTATTTAAACATATTTAATAAAATGTATATATAATACAAAAAGAGTCGCGTGTTTCAGAGCAGACATAATAAAAGGGCTTAGGGTGAATTTTCTAACCACATGCACAAATTCCATGTCAATATGTAATATATAACACCAACTAAACAAGTTTCAGGTAAACATCATGTTTTTTACTGCTAAAAAAATTTGTACAAAGCCAGTATAGATCTATTATGAGTTAGGGAAATATAGATACGATATGCAACATTGGGATATTAATTGAGTTAGTATGTGATTATTATATGTATATCAAATAAGCAAAAATCGTTTTACCTTTATTATCTCTTTGGAATTTTTTGATGGTTGGTCCATTATCCTGATCAACAATAACTTCCTCGCTATTGTTGGGCATCATAACTATAAAGAAGAGATGTAATAGTAATTTTCTATGTAAAATATTCAAAAAAGGCAGAAAAGCATTATACAAATGGCTTATATTATCTAATAACAAAGAACATGAATTTTATTTACTTCTACTCCTGAAACAATAGAAAGATTTTTGTTGGTCCGAAGGTCATATAATTTAGAAATCGTTAAGCTGCTTAATTGTCTGAATTTTAAAGCATAATTAATATATACATCTTCCAATATGTATGTATATAATTGCCAACATAATTTCTTTAAAGCATTTAAAATATTTCCTCTTTTTAATTTCATATGCAAATTATTTATCTCCATAATTTATATTTCTCAGAATGCTTCTAAAAAGAATTTACTAGTTAATAGATCATCAGTTAAAATTAATTATGAATTTAACTTATTCTGTGGAAGTATTTACAAATATGATATATAGCAGGATTAATAGATAAAATATAATTTTCTGATTATTATGAGACTTCATAAAGCATTTACATTGAAAGAAAGACATGCTAATTTTCATAGTTTATAATTTCATTATCTTTAATCATTTTATTAAAACACTATGTAGCTCTATTAATAAAAGATGGTCACTTAAAAGTTAAACATCAAACTATTTTATTCATTTATAGACAACTGCACTATCATACTTGTACAACTGTGACATGAGTATATAGAGCCTAATTACTACCCATGCAATTACAAATAAACTATGTTGAAAAGATTTTTCCCTAGGATATTACATTGCTTTGGAAATATTTCATTTCACTTCTAAATGTCAGTTACCCATTCTCTTATAATATATATCTATCACTATTTTTCCTATGCATTCTGTTTTTCAGCTAGCACTCAATAAATAATTCTCTCTATATATCCCTTTCCTATCTCTTTCTCCTTCTTCCTACCCTCATCAATACAAAGATTGTCCTAACAGAAGAACGTGTGCTTTGGTTTCTTGATTGATTAATGATCATCCAGTTACAGCCTCTTGTCTTGCTCAGACAGCCTTTAATAACTTGTACACAATGTTGTAACAACCAGGTAGTCTGTGCCACAGAACAGAGTAAAGCTAGAAGACCTCTGTCACCTCTTCCAGGAATTAAACTTACTCCTTCAAGGGTCATTAGCCTTAAGCTCTAACTTGATGTTTTTTAACCCTGCTTGCACATTAAAATCTCCTGAGAAGATACAGAAAAGCAAAAGAAAATACTCTTGCCTAGGCTCTATTCTAGACCAAGAAAATCAAACTCTGAGTGTGTGGCCTGAGCATCTGTAATTATAAAAACTCTGTAGGTGATTATAATGGGGAGCCAGATTTAAGAACCATTGAGCTCACTATGAAGATAAACAGCCAGAAACAATATATAATATCGACAGGCTAAGTGAGACTTGGATGAATTTCCACAAGGGAGAAATCATCTTCCTCCTTGCAAGCACAAATCCAGGACGTAACAATCTGACACCTTCCCTAATCCCTCAAATTCCTCTCTTCCCCCACAAAACACATTATTTTGGAGACGCTGGAAGCAATCGTTGTTATGAGCTGTAAAAATTTAGAGTTCACTTAAAGAACATTCTCATGGTAAGACTAAAGAAATAGCAGAGATTGTCTCTAAAGATAATGGATACATGAGAACTTGGATTGTGTAGGTATGGAAGATTAACAAAGATTTTACCTAGCTCAATTGATCCATAATTATTATATACTAAATGAGAATTTGTTACCGTTGAATGCAACTGGTAACTTCTATATACCTGAGTAGAATCAGACAGCAGGAGATGATAAGCAATCAAACAAAAGTCACACGGAGAAAAGTAACTTTTATCCTTCACATTTCCTTAGCAAATTCAACTTTTTAAGTGTTTTCCCATATAATATTTCATTTGATCTCACAATAATCCAGTACATTAGGCAGGGCAGTAATTATTTGCATATAACAGGTAAAGAAACCTATGGTGGTAACGTGACATACCCAAGATGTCTTAGCTAGTTAGTTCCAGACCTATGGCTAGATTCAAGTCTCCAATATGCCATGTCACCACCAATTTCTGGAATGGTGTCTATGGTGTAAGACTTTGGAGACCACTTCAAAAAGCCATTATATTAAGCAGGTGTTGGTTCCCCTAGCTTTTTCCTCTCCTCCCTGTTGCCTAATGGTACATTTTTTGAAAGAGCATCTTCCAATTACTTGTTTCAGGAAAGATACTCACCCATTCTCTCTGAATGATGATCCATCTGAGAGGGAGAGCTGGACACACTGCTGCTGGGGTGAGAAGAGGTCCGGCTCCCAGGGTGATGACCCTCTTCCAGAGAAGGAGCAGGAGAAGGACTCTTTGGGATCCGCTCCTGAAACAAAAAGAAACACAAAAGAAAATGTCATCTGTCCACCATTTTTTTCATGTTGGTTGAGTCCATAACATTTAAAATATTGACCTCTTACTTATCCTGAAAGTGCGCACATCTACAATGCCTGGCCTAATACATACCTTTGAACAAAAACATATTTTTCGTTCTTGCAAAATTAATGGGATGCTGTGAGGGTTAAAGAAGAGAAGGTGGCAAAGGGGCACATTGTAGAGGCTCAAGAAAAGTTAGCTTCTGTTTCCTCTCCTAGAAAATTCATAAATGATTCTCAACATAGGTGTGTAGTGAACGTTATTGTTATTGTAAGCTTCGAGATTGATGTAAATTTAATGCCAAAGACTGGAGAGTGATACCATTATCTGATTAAGAAGGAGAATTCCCAAATGTAAAGACTTAAGATCTTGAATTTGGGAATTAACAGTAGCATCTGGTACATGTTGAGTTTTTCTGCACAGACAAAAATTACGGAAATAATATACCTGCAATCTATTGGACCTTAGGAGCTCAAGTTGAATTTTGCCAAAAAAACATTTTGATAGTCGTAGGACACAATGATAAGTTTTTCAAACTCATGCTAAGATCTATCAATGTCAATTCCATAGTATTCCTTAGATTTTTGTAGTTTTCAATAATGAACTTGAATAAAATTCAAATGTTTTTACATACCTCTATAGTAACTATTATGGCTCTCAAGATTTTTGTGATTATGAAAATTGCTATAAAACACTGAATTTATTCACTATTTGCATCACAAATTGATGAATAAATCTGAACGATTAAGTTAATTTGGTCAATAAAAGAACCAAATTGCAGCGTTTATGCATATATGCAATAAATGTGACTAGGTGATAGACATGCTGGGACAAAGAATGTTTGTTCTATAAAATATTTGATTCTTCCATAATAAATTTCTTAAATGTTCTAATTACCTATAATCACATCAGTATTCTAATCATCATAACATTGAGAATTAGCTTGTCAAATAAGTGCTTTCACATTTTCACATTGATTTTGCATGGGAAGCCCAAAATTTATAAATCACCCAAAGAAAACCTGTGTCTGTTTAATGCAAAAGTATTAGCAGGAGAGTTAAAAGTTATTATTTCGTTAGTAATAGTTAACATATTGCAATGCTTGTCATTGTGGCAGGCTTCTGGGTGTCATCTCTAATTCACATCCAAATCACTGGAACCTAAGAATTTCTTGCCTGTACATGGCCAAAGGGACTTTGGAGATATGACTGAGAAATACGACATAGGGAGATTATACTGGATTATCTTGGTGGGCCCAATCTGATCACAAGGGTTCTTTTTTTTATCCCTACCTGCCCTCATACAGGAGTCTCTAAAAGTGAAAAACAAAGGCAGAAAAGGAGTATCAGAGGGAGATATGACTGAAGATAAGTGGTCAGAGAGATGCAACAGTGATGGCTTTGAAGATGGAGGAAGAGGGCCATGAGCCAAGAAATGTGGGTGGTATTTAGAAGCTGGAAAAGGCAGAGAAACAGATTCTTTCCAGAAACCTACAGAAAGGAATGCAGCCTTGCCCACACCTTGCTTTTAGCTCCGTGAGACCCATTTCTGACTCCTGACCTACAGAACTCTAAGATAATAAATTTGAATTGTTTTAAGCCATGAAATTTGTGGTAATTTGTTATAACAGCAATAGTACACTAATATAGTAATCAATATAATATATTTATTTTAAACGGTGTTTTACATTATTATTTAACATTTTATTAGCATTCAATAACTTTACTGAAATTAATAGTATATTTTATTGGCTATAGTAGTATATGCTAATTAAATACTGATAATTTTTAATTTATATTACATTTTAAGGACTTTATAGATGTCGTGCCTTAAAAACAATGTTTTAAAACAGAGTAGTAAACTGATACATTTCATTTATATTTAGTATGCAGGAAAATATCTAGTTGTCACAGAAATACATGAGCAAAGGAGAAGAAAAGTATCAAGATTTTTCCCCCCAATAATTCTACTCGTATTTTGGAGGGATGGTAATGGGGATGGACAGGAAGATCTATGTAATCCTCATACCACATCCGTTCACTTTTCGAAAAGACTAGTAATCAGTTGTGAAATTCAACCTAAACTGTAATGTTTTAAAACATGTTCTCTAAATAGTTCTCTAAATGTGTGCACACACACATCAATGAAAGGAATTTCATATATGAGGTCAAATTATTTTTGTCTTTTATTGTTGTGTTTCATTCATTCTGTGCCAAAATATGTGCATAAAGTGCAGGGCATTCAGTATTTGTCTTTGAAGTCTAACACTGGAAATTTGCTAAAAAATGTGTAATTCAATGAACTATGTTTAACTCTGATTGACCTTTGAATGAATGGACAGGGACAAAGTTTGGCAGTTACTGTGATAAAACAGAATTGAAGACACAAAAATCACTGTGTAGTCACAAACAGGAATCACACATACAGCAGTACATGCTACCATAATGAAAAATGAAAAATTTTTGAGTGATTCATACAGTTGATGGTTTGGAAAAGCAAGAGAATCCAACTGACAATGATACTTGGTCTTGCACACTCTGCTTAATAAAAAATGAAAGCTCATTCTGAATAAAAAAAAATGGAAGGACATCTACATAAATAATAGAAAAGGCCATGAATAATGAGAGAAAATACAATGCTGTAATAAGGGATTCCCCCAACATGTTTAAAATTAACATATGTTAAAACAATATGAACTCAAAATAGTTTATCCTTACACTCTTCCTTTGACATTTCAACAGCATATTATGGGAAACAATAAGCTAACTTTGAGAACACGATTTAGAGAGTGAATATTAAGAGTGACAGTAACATTTTGCAAGATGCAATATTTCTGCTGTAAGATTTTGTGGCCTGCACTTTCCAAATTCTATCAAGGTTCAGTTCATTATTATTTTCGTGAGACAGCATGGAGGTCAGACTTTTTTCACCATGTAAACCACGTTAGATGAATCGGGTGTCTTGTACTGGTTAAGAATTAGGTGGGATTTTTTTTTAAATCTATGTGAAACTGGAATGCTTAATATCTCCTAAAATAATGAATAGTTCTATGAACAATTTATTCTTTGCAAGTAAACAGACCCATTTTTCAGCCCTGTAATCAGTATGCATCTATTTAGCTACTTAACTGCAATGTGCTGTGGTTCATTAGGTGGCTACTGTTGTGTCTCAGCCTAGTTAAAATTTCACAGCAAGTTAATCTAATTTTATTACAAATGAGAACACAAGTGATAACGTCCTCATACAGGGTTAACAGTATTTGCAACAAATCAATAAGGGCATTTAAAAAGGAAAATTACAAATCTAAAACCCCAATCATCTTTACTCATTGATGACTTCATTTTATGGGGCATTTACGACTTTTACAACCCTGTTATTCTTCATGTATTTCATTCCTGCCCCATCAAAAACAGCTGTAGCTCCTCTGAAACACTGTAGAAGTGTCTTCAGATTCAAAGCAGCAAAGGAGAGAGATTTCCAAAATTGATACATTCTAACACATGACCAAATCCCTCCCTGCAATTAGTAAAATTATCTTCAATAATAACTCTAATATTAACTCTAACATGCACTTACACAGTTCAAGGATTATGCTATTATCCTAAAAAGAGTTGTTATAGAAAATGTTATTAATTATTGCACACTACCCCTGCCTCTATCATACCATTTCCTTTTCTTTTGATATATATCACAAATCGTTAAAAGAGATGCTCATTATATTAAATCATTTGAAAGTACATTTGAATCTTCATAAAGAGTGGGGGCAATGCTTACAAATTTGGCTTTTTACAGGGTTTAACAGAATTTGGTTTAGGATTTAGTTTATTGGCACTAAAGTATCAACTCTGAACATTTTCATGCAGATTACTTATTTCATCTTAATATATTCCTTTTATCCTTGAAAATATAGTAGTATATACAGAATTTATGAAGTAGTAATATACATGTATTAAATATCTCTACCATGTGGTTATATTTATGTGCACATGTGTTCATTGCTTTTAAATAACAGCTGCCTCAATGTTGACTTGTTGCCTCTAATATATTATTATATTTATTCTCATCAAGCATTCAGTAGGATTATGCAGTATATAATTTGTCTTTTTATTTTTATTTAATTTGAATTCAACTGTCACTATAATTATTCTTCCAAATGTTAATCTATTAATGAGCTCCTAAAGGATTTAATGGCATTTCACTGCTGAGGAGTAGCTTTTGGAAGTTTATATGAATGCTGGATATTTTATTCATGTATTTATCTTGATATTTCATATTTAATTGATGTGCTCATTCTGTGATATCACCAGAGTTCTGCAGAAGCAGACCGGAGTTTAACTTGACAGACTTTAATAATAAAACAAGGGACAGCAAAATAAAATTTGTTCATTCTCACTACTAACTTGGCTTACCACTTATTCTAGGGAAGAATTTAATGTTCAAACTAGCCATCTCTGAATACCATTAGAAGCATGACACTTTATGGATCTTTGTGAACCAATCGATGTAAGAACTATTCTGTGTTCCACAATCATCAATTTGCCATTTTATTTAAGTTAACATAGATGAATATAGCAGACTTTTAAAGGGTGGTAGAGAACACTAGGGAATTGGGGGGTGGGGGGTGAACCCACGTCTCAGCGACGTGGGGGGGCAATGTGTAGGGGTGGGATATGC
>CAUYRT010075490.1:0-19457 GCA_963574885.1 Lepilemur ruficaudatus
CTACTCAAAAGCTAAAGATCAAAGGCAAGATACCACAATGGCTCAAGAGAGAAAACAAAGCAACAAAGTTCAACCCAACAGAACGAACAGAAATCTGCCCCACCTATCAATTCTCTCAATAAATGTGAATGGCTTGAACCCTCCACTCTAGAGACATAGGCTAGCCGAATGGATAAAAAAAATACAAGCCAAGTATCTGTTGTCTTCAGGAAACACATCTAACCTGCAAGGATGCATTTAGACTAAAGGATAATGCTGGCCTCATGGATTGAATTAGAAGATAGGCCCTCTGCCTCTATCTTCTGGAAGAATTTGTAGAGATTTGGTATCTTTTTTTCCTTTAAAGAGTAGTAGAACTCATCATTGAACTTATTTTGGCCCATTGCTTTCTGTTTTAGAATGTTATTAATTATTGACTTAGATTTTTAAACAAATATAGGCCTATTATGATTATCTACTTCTTTCTATGTGAGTTTATACAGATCATGTCTTTCAAGGGATTAGTCCATTTCATCTAGGTTATCAAATTTGCAGGCATAGAGTTGTTCATAGTATCTCTTTATTATACTGTCCATGGGATCTATAATGATGGTCCCTCTAATTTCTGATATTAGTAATTGATATCTTATCTTTGTATTAGTCTTGCTAGAGGCTTATCAATTTTATAGATCCCTTCGAAGAATTAGCTTTGTGTTTCAAAAAAAAAAAAAAAAAAGACTATCTTCATCTAACTAAAATGCCCTTGCACCTTGATTGGAAAGCAACTGACCATGTATCTGAAGAACTACTTCTGGCCACTATTCTCTTGCTGATCTACTTAGCCAACTTTATGTCAATATCATACTTATTACTGTAGCTTTACAAGAAGTTCTGATACAAGGCAGTATAAGTTCTTGTTGCTCTTTTCCAAGGTTGTTCTAACTACTCTAGGTTGTTTGCATTTCTATGTGAATTTTAGAAACAGCTTTTCAACAGTTACCAAAAAGCCTGCTGGAATTTTTACTAGGATTGTGTTGAATCCATACATCAATTTGGAAAGAACTGGCACCTTAACAATATTAAGTCTTCGGCCTAAAGAACATTTATTTAGGACTTCCAAGTTCTCCCAGCAGTGTTGGTAGTTTTCATGGTAGAGCTTTTGCATATCTTTTGTCAGATTTTCCTTAAGAATTACCTATTTTTTGATACTACTGTAAATGGTACTATTTTTAAACTTCAATTTCTCATTGTTTATTACTAGTCAATAGAAATACAATTTAATTTTGTATGTTGATCATGTATCCTATTACCTTGCTAAATTCATTTAGTTGTAGTAGTGTTTTTTAAAGATTCCATAGAATTTTCTATATAAATGACCATGACATCTACAAATAAAGACAGTTTTACTTTTTTCTTTCCAATCTGGATATCTTTTATTTCATTTTCTGGCCTTACTATACTGATTAGAACCTCAAATACAATACTGAATGAAAATAGCAAGAGCCAACATTCATTCTTGTGTTGCTCCCGGTGTTAGAGGAAGAGCATTCAGCACTTCATCAGCAAGTACGATGTTAAATGTAGTTTTCTGTAGGTACCTTTTATCAGGATGAGAAAATTCCCTTTTATTCCTAGTTTGCTGAGAATTTCTATTAAGAATAGATGTCAAAAGCTTTTTCTAAAACCCTTGAGATAACCATATGATTTTTCTTTTTGTTCTAATAATACATTGAATTATGCTGTTTTCCATTCCTCAGATAAATCTCACTAGGTCATGATATATCATCCCTTTAATATATTGTTGGATTCCATTTGAAAATTTAAGACTTTTTACATCTATGTTCATATGGGATATTGGACTGTAATTTTATTTTCTTGTAATGTCTTGTCTGCTTTTAGTAACAAGGTAATGCTATCCTCACAGAATGATTCAGGAAGTATGTCTTGCTCTCTAATTTTCTGGAAGAGTATGTATAAAAGTGGGATAATTTTTTTCTTAAATATATGGTAGAATTCAACAGTAAAGCTATCTGGGCCTGCAGTTTTCTCTGTCAGAAGGTTTATAATTACAAATTCTATTTCTTTTGATATAGAGCTATTCAGGTTACCTGTTTCTTCTTCAGTAAGCTTTGGTATTACAGTTTGCTAGTTTCAAGGAATTTATGCATTTCTTCAAAAGTTATTGAATGTATTGGCAAAAGGTTATTTATCATATTCACTTATCTTTTAAATATCTTTAGAATCTGTAGTGATGTTACCTTTCTTGTTCTTAACACTAATAATTTCTACAGAATCAAATTTCTATCTGATATGATTGTCCTTCTGCTTGAAGCATTTCTTTCAGCATTGTAGCTCAGGCCTGTTTGTGATCAATGCTTTCACTTTTTAATGTCTAAAAAAGTCTGTATCAACTGGGTATAGAATTCTAGGTTGACCAGTATTTTTCCCCCTCGAGCACTTCAAAGCTCTTGCTCCTCTCTTATCCCTAGCAAGGTTTCAAATGAAAAATCTGCTTATCTGTCATCCTTACCTTTGCTCCTTGGTACATAATTTGTCTTTTGTCTCTGCTGCTTTTAAGATTTTCTCTTTATCACTGATTTTAGTCAATCTGATTGTGACATGCTTCTGTGCAGTTTTTGTACTTGAGATTCACTGAATTTCTACAATTTTCACCAAAGAAATTTTTTAGCCGTTATTACTCCATATATTGTTTTAGTTATACTCTCCCCTTCGATGACTCTAATCACATGTATATTAGAGGCTACTGATAATAAACCACACCTCACTAATGCTCACCCTTTTTTTCAGACTTTTTCTGTGTACTTCATTTTAGATAGTTTCTATTGCTATGCCAAGTTCATCAATCAATTCTTTATCAATTCTAAAATTTATCCCATTAAGTGTATTTTTTTTACCTTAAATACTGTAGTTTCCATCTTTGGAGACACACACACACACACACACACACGCACATATATATAATTTTTTTTATTTTTTTTTTACTTGTTCAGTCTCTCCTCTACTTCAGGTATCTACAAATTACAGCCTGTAGGCCAAATCCAACCTACCACCTATTTTAGAAATTAAATTGTACTTTGGTATGCAGACATATTAATTGTTTGTACATTGTCTATGGCTGGTTTTGGGGCTACAACAGAGTAGAGTAGTATAACAGAGGCTGTATGGGCAAAAAATCCTAAAATATTTACCATCTGATCCTTTAAAGAAAAATTTTCCCAACTCTTGATCTTAGCATCTTGAACATACAGAAAACAAGTATAATAACTGTTTTAATGTTTTTATCAAGATGGGTGTAGTGGCTCAGGCCCGTAATTTGAGTACTTTGGGAGGCTGAGGCAGGAGGATCGTTTGAGGCCAGGAGTTCAAGACCAGCCTGGGCAACACAGGAGACCCTGTCTCTCTTTTTTTCCTTTTTAAGGGAGGGTGGGGGAAATGTCTTTACCTACTAATTCTATCATCTATGTCATTTCTGGGTTAGTTTTGATTGACTGACTTTTCTCCTCATTAATCTGATTTTGCCTTTCTGAGTGCTGGGTATTTTTCTATTAATACTACTCTACTCTTGAGCTTTGTCCTGGTACACAGTTAAGTTACTTGGAACAAGTCTGATCCTTTCAATTCTACTTTGTCAGGTGAAACCAGAGCATCATTTAGTATGGACCAATTTTACAGCATTACTGAAGCAAAACCCTTCTGAGTATAACATCCTATAAATCATGAGATTTACGCTCTGGCTATTTTTAACAGGCACAATTCGTAGAGGAATTGTTTCCTCTAATTCTGTTGGGTGTCCCCCTTTCCCCTCACCACCACCACAAGTAGTTTCCTCAAACATATGTGGCAGTTCTATCCAGTTCTGTGTCCTGCTAACTCTAACCTGCTGACCTCCCTGAATCCACAGTTCTACGTGGGTTTCCCCCCACCCTATACCATGCGCTGGAAACTCTCTCCAGGCACTAAGCTGGGACAACCATAAGGCTCACCTCATTTGTGTCCTGTTTCTGGGGAATCACTATTTTACCTTGGCTGATGTTCAATATCTTGAAAAATCATTGTTTTATATAGATAGACAGAAAGATAGATACAGATAGATAAGAGTCCAGGATTTTCGTTGTTTCCAGCCAGAGAGTAATTCCAGTCCCTGTTACTCCATCTTGGCCAGAAGCGTAAGTCCTAAAAGCTGCTAAAATCTTCCAAATGGGGAAAACTGCTAAAGCAAATAATGGAAAATCATGATAAAACAGAGAGAACCAATCTATATGTTATTGTGTTTATTTAGACAAAGAAAAGGAAAGTTTCCTAATAAGTTTATCATTGTCTTGACTTATTTTTATAGATTGTTATTCTACATTAAAGTGACTTATTTATCAAAATGTATTGTTACATTAGAAGTCACTTCAACTAATTGCTGCTGCTACTTAAATAAAAATATGTATCTATTAAATTTTAAATTTCAAAATGCTGATACATGTGAATATAGTAATTCTACTTATCAGAATTTATTTAACAGATATGTAAAAATAATTGAAAATATATTTACATGGCCCTGTAAGACAAGTTATATTTTCTTAGACTACTTGATCTAGAATATGAAATGCTTTAAATTTTTTTTCCAATTTTAAAATAATTGTAGGATTTCAGAGAAGTTGTAAGAGTAGTACAAAGAATTCGTAGTCATCTTTCGCCCAGACTCTCCAAATGTCTGGCATTTTACCATATTCACATATTATCATATTGTTTAAACCATGTAAGAACACACTGTAGACATAATAACATTTTCACCAAAATACTTCAGTATTTATTTCCTAAAAACAAGGACATTCTTTTATACAATCAGGATGCAATTATCACTGATGATAAAACATCTAATCTACAGATTTTATTCAAACTCTGTCAACTGTCCCACTAACATCCTTTACGGGAAGCTGGGGGGTAGATATCTTAGGAAACTTTTGCCCTCGGGTCAAATCAGGATGGCCACCAGTTTTTGTAAATAAAGTTGTGCTGGAACAAAGATATGCCATTTGTTTACAGATTATCTATGGCCCATTTGGAAATACAAAAATACAAGAACAGAGATGAGAAGTCTCAATAGACTCTGTGGCCCTCAAAGCCTAATATGTTTATTATCTGATCCATTACAGAGAACATTTTCCAACTCCATCTTTATAGTAAAAGAAAAAATTTTTTCCTGGTTTAGGATTTGCTTGAAAATAGTTGTTATATCTCCTTTAATATCGAGCAGTTCCTCAGTCTTTGCTTTTCATGATCTTGACATTTTTGAAGAGTAACTATCACTTACTTTATAGAATGTCTCTCAATTTGTGTCTATCTGATATTTCCTTATTTTTAGATTTAGCTCATGCATTTTTGGCAACAATACCACAAAAGTGACAATGTATCCTTCTTGGGATGCACATGATATCTGTCCATTATTGGTGATATCAATTTAGATCGTGTAATTAAAATGGTATCTGCCAGTTTTCTCCAATATGTTATTATTTTTCCCTTTATAATTAAAACATACTTTGTGAGGACACACTTTTAGACTCTGTAAATATTTGGTTTCTCATCAAACTTTAATTCAATAAAGTATCCACTGATGATTTTTGCTTGAAACAATTATCACTACTGAGGTTATCAAATAGTTATTTCTTAATTTCATCATTCTCTCTACATTTATTATGTGGCATTCTTCTGTAAGAAAAAGCTATCCCCTTTCCTACATTTATTAATTCATTTACATAAATGTTTATATAAATAATATTTATACTGAGATTAATTACCTCAGTACAGACATCTATCTAAACTGTCACTTTAATATGAGTTTTAAACCATTATTATCATTTTTTATTTTGGTGATCTCAGTGTCCCAGATTTGGCTAACAGGAATCCCTTCAAACTGTCTCTTCTATCCTTCCAATAGGTCCCAATCATTGTTAACTATAAAGCTTTTGTAATAATAGCAATAATTTGGAAATTACCTAAATGGCCATATATGTGAAATAAATAAAAAGTGATACAAAGACAATGGAAAACCACGGAGCCATTAAAAAGAACTATCAAGATAGAAGATGTGCTGGTAAGAGGAGCTGAAAGATAGAGAACAATGGTAGAGTATGATGCCAGTTGGGTTTAACTAGATAAAGAAAAAAGATGAGCATATACATATATGCATACAATTTTCTTGAAAGATACAGAAGAGAAATTGCTAACAGTGCAGGATTTGCATTAATTCCAGGACTATGATTGTGGAACTGGGTCTCTTTTTATTTTACAACCTTTGGCTGTTAGAAATTTTTAAAATCATTTTCAACACTAAAACTTTTAAATTTAACATTTATAATTAAAACATATATTGTAAAATTAATTTATATAATAAGAACAGGGTATAATATTCTCACTAAAAACAGGTAAAAATCTTTTCTTTAAAATTCTTTTCTAAAAGTATTCATTAAATCTTTCAAGTCTCACCTGCAATCAACAAATTGTGATTGGCTAAACGGCACTACATATAGAAGCTAGCTTTGCATGGCCACCGGTGCTGTATTCATTCTATCATACTCAAGATTAGGCCTGGTGTGGTGACTCATGCCTATAATCCCAGCACTTTGGGAGGTGGGAGGATTGCTTGACACCAGGGGTTAAGACATTGCAGTGAGCTATGATTGGGCCACTGCACTCCAGCTTGGGTGACAGAGCAAGATCCTGTCACTAAAAAAAAAAAAGAAAACAATAAAAAATAAAAAAACCTCAAGACTAATTCTCAGAAAGGTTTCATTTTCCCTTTTGAACTATATCCTCTCACTCCTCCTTGCGGGGAGAGGGGAAAGGGTGATAAAAGAGAATGGGAATAAGTTTATGCTCTAGACACTACAATTTGAATGACTTCAAGAGCATCTAATATAGTTTCTAAAACAGCAGGATCTATACTTCTATGAAATGTTTGCGTGAAAGTCTGACTAATATTATGTAATGCTTACCTAGTGAGTCGTTTAGGTGGAGGCCGCTCACCAAATTTCCTGAAAAAGAACAAAAGAAAAAAAATTAAATAAGCTGTATGATACACTTCACAGTAAGCTTTTTAGGCACCATGAAATCTCCTTTATGATATACTTCAACCTCACTGAAGAACAGTGAAAAGAGAAATCCTCTAGTAAGCAAGCATCTCTACCCATAAATAACAAAATACACATTTAAAATGGTTCTTAAACAAAACCGACACATCCTAAGTAGACCTCACACACCCACTCTGATGAAGTAGCTCACTGATCAGACAGAGATGACAGGTATCTTTTAGAGACACCTCACAAGAAAACAATTAACCAAAGACCCTTAGTCATCACACATAATCTGCAGAACTAAGGAAAACCTTCCAGCTGAAGAGATGGTATAGAGCTCACAAATGTTTATCATGTGTCAGGCACTATGCTATATATTTTTTATTACTTGCCCTATTTAATGATTATAAAATAATCCTAAAAGATATATGTAGACCTCATTTTAAAGACGTGAAAAACAACTTGCCCAGTGTCACAAAGTAAATTAAGTGGCAGGAAGAGCTGAGATTTAAACACAGATTTTGACAATTAGCCTACATAGTTTCTGGCCCTTGAAAAGTGGAACATGCTAAATAGCCTCCCATAGATGCATTTCAACTCACTGGGAGAGGACAACAACAAAAGCAGGTGCAACAGGGCTGGTGGCTCACACCTATAATCCTAGTACTCTGGGAGGTCAAGGTGGAGGATTGCTTGAGCTCAGGAGTTGGAGACCACCCTGAGCAACAGCGAGACCCCGTCTCTACTAAAAATAGAAAAATTAGCTGGAGTCGTGGCAGGTGCCGACTCAGGAGGCTGAGGCTAGAGGATCGATTGAGCCCACTGGTTTTATGTTGCCATGAGCTACTATGACACTACTGCACTCTACTCCAGGGCAATCCAGAGCAAGACTGAGGAAAAGGAAATGAGAAGGAAAGAAAAGCAGGTGCGAAGGCAAAAAAAAAAAAGCACATTTAGGCTGGAATTAGAAAACAACATTCAAGTTATGAGAAAGGCTCTAGAGTAAGATTAGCTGGGCTCGAATCCATGATTCAGTATTTACTTGCTGTGTAACCCTTAAGTTACGTGACTCTCTAGGTCTCAGTTTTGTCATCTGTAAAAAGCATGTAGTGATTGTACTTACCTCAAGGAGTTGTTGAGGGAATTAAAGGTTAATTAATATATAGGAACACATAGAACAGTGCTCAGAACACAGTTAAGTTAGTGGTCCCCAACCCCCGGGGTCTCAGATCTCTACAGCAGGTGAGCACGACAGTAGGTGAGCACTACAGCAGGTAAGCGGCTACAGTAGGTGAGAGACTACAACAGGTGAGAGGCTACAGATGCTGAGCAGCAGCGGGAGAGCAAGAGAAGCTTCATCTGTATTTACAGCCACTTCCCATCGCTCACATCACTGCCTGAGCTCCGCCTCCTGTTAGATTAGCAGCAGCATTAGAGTCTCATAAGCTTGACCCCTACCGTAAACTGTGCATGTGAGGGATCTAGGTTGTATGTTCCATATGAGAATCTAATCCCTGAGGATCTGAGGTGGAGCTGAGGCGGTGATGCTAGCGCTGGGGAGTGGCTGCAAATACAGATTATCATTAGCAGAGAGGTTTGACTGCACAGTAAATATAATGTGTTTGAATCATCCCAAAACCTATCTCCTCGTAGGGCCATGGAAAAATTGTCTTCCATGAAACTGGTCCCTGGTGCCAAAAAGGTTGGGGACTGCTGCAGTATGCTTTCCATATATGCTAGTAATTATCACCATTTTTAGTTATAAATGGTTAGGCCAAAACAACTAAAGGAACTAAGTACGACGCTCATGGAGATAAGTAAGTATTTAAGAAGAAACTAACTGTAGTTCCTATGTGATGACCTCTTATTTCCTCTAAAATAGGAAATGTAAACTTGTTCTGAAAGAGATGGTGAAGGCACAGCACTGGAAAAAGACCAATACATGTTGTTTTTTGTTTTGTTTTGAAGCAAGATTGTGGTTATAAAGTTACTTGTTCACAGTCAGAGATTGTGGAGCCTTATTTGACTTAAAGATTTCTCTACCACATTTGTGATGTTCCACAAGATTAACTTTGATGATAAAAGTTATAGTATCTCACTTAGTTCATTTTGCTGAGTAAATGCCATATGATGACACTTTATCAATTGATAATTTATAAGCAATGGGTATCTGTGGATGAATATTTGAATATTTCATTAACCCTGAAATACTGAAAAGTTTAATTGATATAGTACAGAAATGAGCAAATAATCCAACTTTCTGAAAGAAGAATTATTTATGATTAGTTCTTTTTTATTTTATCCTACAGGATATTCAATTTTTTTAAATCAAGAAACAAAACACAATGATTTAGTGGTAACACCAGCAAGGCAGCTAAAGATCACAGTTCAAAACAATGGGCTACTGAGTGAGCCATGAATTCCAGCTATGAAATTAAATCTGCTACTAAATCTTTTTCCACAAAAAAACTTTTTTTTTTTTTTTAAGAGACACTGTCTTGCACTTTCATCCAGGCTGGAATGTAGTGGCCCAATCATAGCTCATTGTAACCTAGGCTCAAAAGATCCTCCTGCCTCAGCCTCCCAAGCAGCTGGGACTACAGGCACATAAAACCACACCAGGCTAATTTTTTTTTATATTTTGTAGTGTCAGGGTCTTGCTATGTTGCCCAGGGACTGGTCTCTTAATTCCTGGCTCAAGCAATCATCCTGCCTTGGCCTCCCAATGTTGTGACTACAGGTTTGAGTTACCTGCCCAGCCACTTTTTGAACCTTTGAAACTGATTAAATGTACCATTACAGCAGATGATTACAGTAAGACAGCCTTACTAGGTTAGATATGAATACTATACAAACACCAAGAAGTTTAAGATACTCTTTAAAATACTTCTTAAATAGACACAGAAACTTATACGTATGTGTGTATATATATATATATATATATATATATATATATGTGGAGTTATACTTTAAAAAGAGAAGCAAAGTGAGGTATGATCAAATTCTACCTAAGGGCTTACAGTGGTAATTTTAGAGAGAGAGACAGAGTTAACACATGAGATAAAACATTTAAATGATGCTGCCACCCATCATACTAGGTACTAATACTATAACCAGCAAGTGCCATTTGGGATGTCACACAGGATCTAACATAGGTTTATTACATGACTAATAAAAGACTCACTGCATTCAAAATTCAACTGTAAATTTTGTCCCTTGCTGCTGCTCTGAAATTCTCTCGAAGTTAGACTAACAAGTAAATGTTGATTAAAATATCTAAGTCCTTTTTTGGAAATACCCATTCAATCAAGTCAACAGTTACAAAACATGCTTCTACAACATCACTCCTGCCCCCACAGAGAACATGAATAAGAGACTCATTACCTGCTGAGCCTGGACAGCATTTTATATAAAATAATGCATTCTTCTAAATCTTATAAACATTACTACAATCAAATTGTTTCTTCAGTAGACAATAAAGCATCTCAAATAATTGTGTGCAATCCTGATTCCTATTTATCTCATTAAAACCAATGGTTACTATATCCACTGGAGTGAGGAAAGAATAAGAAAATGAATTTTCTGAGAAAATTCAAAAAAGCATGTGGCAGGTTAACAATGCATAATTCTGAAGATCACAATCAAACTAAATTCTGATTATTTACTAAATTTTCATAGGTCTACACATTAAAAACTGTAGTAACACCAAGGCACTATAGGATATGTATCCTACACTTATCAAAATTCATCTACACCACTAATTTGGTACACAACTAACAGACAAAATTTCAAGAATTATCTAAAAAAGAAAGTCCATCTTTAAACATGGTGATTCCATAAAATTCATGACATAGTACTTATATTATGCAACCAAAATAATCATTTCTCAGCAGAATGACAACAGTCAGCTATCAATTACTCAGAGACTGATTATAATTTAAAGATTAGGCTCTGTCTTTCCCTCTTTAAATAGCAAACAGTAGACATTTTTATCTTTATTTGCAATCTTTTTTAAAAAGATGTCTGCTGACAGAATCTTTGTTGACAACTAAATCAGTTGGACCAATCATATTTAGACCACTCTTGTGTAAAACATCATTCGTAATAGGTATATGGTATATTTAACAATGCAAAAGGCTGGGAGCGGTGGCTCATGCCTATAATACTAGCACTCTTGGAGGCTGAGGTGAGAGGGTCATTTGAGGTCAGGAGTTTGAGACCAGCCCGACCAAGAGTGAGACCCCATCTCTACTCAAAAGAGAAAAAATTAGCCAGGCGTGGTAGCACACACCTGTAGTCCCAGCTACTCGGGAGGCTGAGGCAGGAGGATTGCTTAAGCCTAGGAGTTTGAAGTTGCAGTGAGCTACTATGATGCCACCACACTCAAGCCTGGGACAGAGTGAAACTCTGTCTCAAAAAATTAAATTAAAAAAAATAAAAAAGCAACAAAAACTAAATCTTTAAATTTCCTAGGAGCCCTTTTAGTTTCATGAAATGAGTCAATCTCTCACTGTAACAAAGAATCACCGCTATCCAATTTATCTTTTTGCTAATTACAAATTGTCAATAGCTCATCTGCATGA
Source organism: Lepilemur ruficaudatus (assembly GCA_963574885.1). Classification (NCBI taxonomy): domain Eukaryota; kingdom Metazoa; phylum Chordata; class Mammalia; order Primates; family Lepilemuridae; genus Lepilemur; species Lepilemur ruficaudatus. The sequence goes on from CAUYRT010075490.1 coordinate 11,645, forward strand.
GTAGGTTTCTCAAATTTTCTGCATACTACATAAAATATAGTTTTTGTTTGTTGGTTTGGTTTGAGTAGCTGGTACTATAAGCACACACCTCTGTGCCCGGCTAATTTTTTCTATTTTTAGTGGGGACTGGGTCTCACTCTAGCTCAGGCTGGTCTCGAACTCCTGACCTCAAACTATCTTTCCGTCTCAGCCGCCCAGAGTTCCTAGGATTACAGGTATGAGCCACCTATAGTTTTAATTAAATGTAATAATCAAAGGAAAAAAGTTATGATTCTGGGTTTTTGAAAAAAATAACAAAACAAAAATGAGCTAGTATATAGTTGATTTCTACCATGCCCTTTCCTTCTGCTCTATGTTCTGTACACTTTTCCCTCAGACTGTGAGTAGGAACTGTGAGTGGGAATGAAGAAAACATCTGCTGGCCATCATCACCTGGTAATGCTCATATCATATGATGGCTCAAGAAAATTTACATTCTGCAGCATATATACGCCATTAAGTATAGTTTAAAACTAGCAAATTCCTTTTACTTTAACTTCACTAGCTTTCCTCTTCTAAGAAAACAGTGACCTTATATTCAAAATACAAATAGCTAGGGAAACATGCTTGCATCTGGCCTCTTCAGGTAGAGAAATGTGCTCCCCCTCTTATTACATATACGTGTAGGAACATTTGAAAAGCACCACTTTGTTAATTTTAAATCCCCTTTATTCTACCTTTTATTTTCTGATTTAAAAAAAAAAAACAAAAACCTCTTTATAGCAGTCTGCAGGAGTGGTGTAAAGACGCAGTAAGTGTAGAAAGACATAAATGAGGGCTGACTGAGAACATCACCTCCAGCTACCCTCAACATTTGGATTTCTGGGTATCTCCAGTATTACTTCCAGGTTTGGTTAATGTTTTCTTTCCAAATGTCCCCATTTGGAGAGGGATTCCCCTGGGTTAAATCTGTAACAGCCTTAAGTCCCACTATCAAAATGGTACAACTGAGTTGTGAGAATACTGGGCTCTATTAATATGTCATATAAAGACCTTAAATGAGGCCGGGCGCGGTGGCTCACGCCTGTAATCCTAGCACTCTGGGAGGCCGAGGCGGGCGGATCGCTCAAGGTCAGGAGTTCGAAACCAGCCTGAGCAAGAGTGAGACCCAGTCTCTACTAAAAATAGAAAGAAATTAATTGGACAACTAAAAATATATAGAAAAAAAAATTAGCCGGGCATGGTGGCACATGCCTGCAGTCCCAGCTACTTGGGAGGCTGAGGCAGAAGGATTGCTTGAGCCCAGGAGTTTGAGGTTGCTGTGAGCTAGGCTGATGCCATGGCACTCACTCTAGCCCGGGCAACAGAGCGAGACTCTGTCTCAAAAAAAAAAAAAAAGATAATTTATATATTTCAAAAGATTAGAAACAGGCAAAGAGAGAATTAGTGATCTGGAGAAACTACCTATAATTTATCACAAACACATATAAAAAATAACAAAAAAGAATAAGTGCTATTAGAAGAAAGAAAGAAGTTCTAACATATGGCTAGTTGGAGTCCCAGAGGGAGAAAATAGGGGGAAAAAATGGGGTGTGCTTGAGGTCAGGAGTTCGAGACCAGCCTGAGCGAGAGTGAGACCCATCTCTACTTAAAATAGAAAAAATTAGCTGGGTGTGGTGGCATGCACTTGTAGTCCCAACTCCTTGGGAAGCTGAGGCAGTAGGATTGCTTGAGACCAAAAGTTTGAGGTTGCTGTGAGGTAGGCTGATGCCACGGCACTCTGGCCCGGGCAACAGAGTGAGACTCTGTCTCAAAACAAACAAACAAAAAAAGGTGGAGGGCAATATTTGAAGAGATTCACAATGAATGAGAACTGCTCATAATTGATGAAAAAAATTATTCATTCATCCAACATATATTTTTGAGTGTTCACCATACAGCCGAGAGTGCTCCAAAACTGGAGGTATAGCAAAGACCAAAACAAAAACTGAATTTAAAAATTGCTGTCATCATGGCTGGGGGTGGTGGCTCATGTCTGTAATCCTAGGAGTTTGGGAGGCCAAGACAGGAGGATCACTTGAAGCCAGGAGTTTGAGACCAGCTTGAGAAACATAGTGAGACCCTGTCTCTACAAAAAATACAAAAATTAGTTGGACTTGGTGGCATGTGCCTGTAGTCCCAACTACTCAGGAGGCTGAGGCAGGAGGATTGCTTGAGCCTACAAGTTTGAAGTTGCAGTGAGTTGTGATGTTGCCACAGCACTCTAGCCCAGGCAACAGAGTGAGACCCTGTCTCAAAAAAAAAAAAAAAAAATTTCCTGCCATCATGAACTTATATTCTGGTGAAGAGAATGTAGACAGTAAACAAAACAAATAAAATGCACAGCATACTAAGTACTGATAAGTGTCAAGAATTAAATAAAAGCAGGGAGGGGAGATAAAAGGGTCAGGGATTGCTGTTTTAGATAATGAGTTAAGGGAAGGCCTCAGAAATTGAGCTGTTTGCATCATGGTCTGAAAAAGTAAGGAAACACACAGATGGTATGGTATAGAGTTTTCCAAACAGAAGAAGAGTGATTACAAAATCTATAAGAATGTCTGTTAATTTTTAATCATAGATGCTGGAGAGCTATAGTAGAAGGAGCAAAGGGAAGAGAGAGTGACAGAAAGTACAATCTGACAGATAATGGGGGTGGGAGGTCCACATAGAACCCGGTAGGCCCATATAAAAACACCGGCTTTTAAGCAATCCTAAGCAAAAAGGACACATTTGGAGGCATCACATTACCCAACTTCAAATTATACTACAAGACTAAAGTAACGAAAACAGCGTGTTACTGGTACAAAAGTAGACACATAGATCAATGGAACAGAATAGAGAACCCAGAAATAAAACCATACTAATCTTTGACAAAGCAGACAACCTTCAGAAAGGGAGAAAATATTCACAAACTATACAACCCACAAAGGACTAATATCCAGAATCTACAAAGAACTCAAACAAATCAGCAAGAAAAAAAAACAAATAACCTCATTAAAAAATGGGCAAACGACATGAACAGTCATTTTTCTCAAACTCAAACTCCTGGGGTCAAGTGATCCTCCCACCTCAGTCTCCCAAAAGTGCTAAGATTGCAGGCATGAGCCACCATGCAGCCTGACTTTTTTCAAAAGAGGTGACAGAAATAGCCAACAAACATATGAAAAAAATGCTAACATCACTAATCATCAGGGAAATGCAAATTAAAACCACAATAAGATACCACCTTACCCCTACCAGAATGGCCATTACTAAAAAGTCAAACAACAACAGATGTTGGTAAGAATGCAGTGAAAAAGGAACACATATACACTGTTGGTGGGCATGTAAATTAATACAACCTCTGTGGAGATCAGTATGGAGATTCCTCAAAGAACTAAAAGTAGATCTACCATTCAATCCTGCAATCCCACTACTGGGTATCTGTGCAAAGGAAAAGAAGTCATTATATCAAAAAGAGACCCACACTTCTATGTTTATTGCAGCACAATTCACAGTTGCAAAGATATGGAATCAATCTAAGTGTCCTTCAATTGATGAGTGGATAAAGAAAATGTGCTACATATATACCATAGAATACTACTCAGCCATAAAAAAGAATGAAATAATGTCTTTTGCAGCAACTTGGATGGAACTATAGGCCATTATTCTTAAGTGAAGTAACTCAAGAATCGAAAAACAAATACTGCACGTTCTCACTTATAAGTGGGAGCTAAGCTATGGGTATGCATGGTCATACAGAGTGTCATAATGGACACTGGAGATTCAGAAGGGGGAGGGATGAAAAATTACCTACTAGGTACAACGTAAACTATTCAGGTGACGGGTACACTAAAAACCCAGACTTCGCCACTATACGATTCATCCATGTAACAAAAAAAAAAAAAAGAAAACCACACATTTGTACCCCCCTAAATCTGCAGAAGAAAAAAGTTGGCTTTTACCCTAAGTGAAATTGGAGGTGTTTGAGCATAGTGGCATGATCTACTTATGGTTCAACAGGACCACTCTAGCTATTGTGTGGAGACTAGCCTTAGGAGACAAAGGAGAGGTACAAGGAGACCACTTAGGAAGTTCTGCAGTAATTTACTCAAGGAATAAAAGTGGTAGCAATATGATAGCAGGAGGGATGAGAAGAAGTGGTATGATCTAGGATATCCTGATGGAATGGATATGGAGTATAAAAGGAAGACACTGAAGGATAATTCCAAGGTTTTCATTTAAGCAACAAGAATAATGGAGTTACCAATTACTGTAATGGGCAACACTTTGAGAGAATTGGGTTTGGGGGAATATGAAGAGCTCAAATTTAGACCTTAGGTTCGAACTGCTTTTTATTAGGTTAAATATGAATATATAAAATGAGAAATATTCAACCATTCTGACCAGGAAAAATGAAAGTTGTATATGGTTCAACTGAATAGATATTTAAGAGAAAATGTGGACAATGAAGCTGGATGTTCACGGGAGAAGTACAGGAGTATGAATTTGAGAGTCACTGACATGAGATGGCAATTAAAGCAAGAGAGTAAAAGTTGATAGAGAAAAAAAAAGCCAAGAACTGAGTCCTGGATATTCCAACCTTCAAAATGAGGAGGAAGCAGCTAAGAAAATAAGAAGAAGCCAGAGACAGACCAGAAGAGTGTGAGATCTTGGATACCAAGAAGGAAAATGTTTAAAGGAGAGAGTGGTTGACTGTGTCAAATGTTGCTCAGAACTCAAGATGAGGACTGAGAACTAAACATCAGATGAGGACTTGTGGATGACTGCCATGGACAGAAGTCTGATTAGAATGGGCTCAAGAGAGCAAGGGAGACCTGGCGCAGTGACTCACACCTCTAATCCTAGCACTCTGGGAGGCCAAGGTGGGAGGATCACTTGAGCTCAGGAGTTCAAGGCCAGCCTGAGCAAGAGCGAGACGCTGTCTCTATTTCTAAAGAAAAAATAAATAAATAAATTTTAAAAAAGAGAGCAAGGGAGAAGAGAAATTAGGGAATGTAAATATAGTTGACTAATTCAAGAGTTTTGGCGTATAAGGAGACAGTTGGAACAGAAACTGGAGGGTTTAAGTCAAGTCAAGAGAGCTTTTGTTTGTTTTAAGATGGAAGAGCTTACCTCTCAATTATATATTGAAGATATTGATTCAGTAGTTAAAATATGACGAGTTAGCTAAAATTTGATAATGCGGGACAGAGATGGGAGAACTTCTAAAGCAATGTTCTTGAGAAAGCAAGATGAGATGAGATCAGTTGCACAAGTGGAGGGAGTAGACTTTGCTAGAAGCATGGACAATTCATCTATCAGTACAGGAAAGAAGGCAGAATATGCAGTCCTGCTTCAGCCTGGTGGGCAGATATGAATATGGGAATTTTGGAAAATATCTTCTGACTGCTTCTATTATCTCACTGAAAAAGAAGCAAGGTGATCATCTATGAGTGAAAACAAGAGATGAGATATCAGAGGTTTGAAAAGAAAGGACAAAGCATTCAACATTCATCTGGAAGAGTGAGAGAAGAAATGGACTAGAGCAATATAGCAAGATCACTGGCAATATTAGGAGCTCATTTGAGGCTGGTGATCATGAATATAAAGGTAGACCAGTCAGTACAAGTACAGCCATGGAGGAAGAGGAGGAGGAGGAGGAGGAGAAGAAGAAGAGGAAGAGGAGGAGGAGGAGGAAGAAGAAGGAAGAAAGAAAAGGAAGAAGGAAGTACAAGTAAAGGCATGAAGGAGGAGGAGAAGGAGGAGAAGGAAGATGGAGGAGGAGAAGAAGGAGAAAGAGGAGAAGAAGAAACTGCACATCACCCACCTTTTGACTGCCCAAGACATTGCAGCTCCAGAGGCAGACCAAATACTCCCAGAAGAGCGCCCCTAGGAGAAACAAGCTTGACCACTTTGCCATCATCAAGGTCACCCAATCACTGAGTCCGCCATGAAGAAGATAGAAGACAACAACAAACTTGTGTTTACTGTGGATGTCAAAGCTAACAAGCACCAGATCAAACATGCTGTGAAGAAGCTCTGTGATATTGATGTGGCCAAGGTCAACACCCTGATTAGTCCTGATGAAGCAAAGAAGGCATATATTGCACTGGCTCCTGATTACAATGCTTTGTATGTTATAATACCAACAAAATTGGAATCAACTAAACTGAGTCCAGCTGGCTAATTCTAAATATATATCTTTTCACCAAAAAGAGAGAGAACATAATGAGATAGCATTTTACTACACCTGATTAGAAAAGACTCAAGAATCTAACAATAAGAAATATTTGCAAGGATGTACTCAAATGGAAACATACTCTGCTCACAGAAATGTAACCATGGGAAGCCATTTTGGGGGGAAAAAAGGCAGGGTAGGCATTACCTGTTAATTTGAAAGGCACACACAGGGCCAATTAGCAATTTACTCCTAAGCATAAATTTCCTCATAAGCATATAAGGAAAGAGTCCTTGATTTAAAGCCAGATATGTTGGCATTTGATTCCCACATCCAACAGAAACTAGCCATCTCATTTTGAAAAATTTACTATTCTGAATCTCAGCTGTTGTGAGGATTAAAAATATCATTTTTTAAAACACTCAAGAATGGCGGACATATAACTCAATAAAAAATTTAATTGTGGGCTGGGCATGGGGGCTTACGCCTGTAATCCTAGCATTCTGGGAGGCCGAGGCGGGCAGATCATTTGAGCTCAGGAGTTCGAGACCAGCCTGAGCAAGAGTGAGAACCCATCTCTATAAAAAATAGAAAATTAGGTGGGGGTGGTGGCTCTCACCTGTATTCCCAGCTACTCGGGAGGCTGAGGCAGGAGGATTGTTTGAGCCCAGGAGTTTGAGGTTGCAGTGAGCAGTCTAGCCCAGGCAACAGAGTGAGGCCTTGCCTCTATTAAAAAAAAAAAAAAATTCTATTAATAGTTTTTTTAATTTTGTTGATATAATTAATAACATTATAACAGCCTTACCATTCAGGAAGAAACTGCAAGAAATGTTTCGCTTAATACTAAAAAAGCATTCTCCTCCCAAAAAAATCTGTATTTTCCATTTACTCCTGAAATGAAATATTGTCAAGCATTAAAGGAATTGCATGTAGCAATTGCATGTAGGTGAGTCAGATTGGGGGAAGGGATCTTTTTGAGTGGTCTTTTCTCTAGAATTCCCATCACAAGAAAACATTAGTTCTAAAGGAGGTGAGCCATCTTTGAAATTGATTCCTGGCATATCATTTTTTTCCTAATAAGTTATACAAGTCATTCTGCCCCCGAGAGCTACAAACCTATTGCCCTGCAGAGACCTACCAACCACAGCCACGGCTATTGGGCAGTGCAAGCCTCTGGCTCTAGGGCGGAGCCTCGAAGGGGCGGAACTTAGGGTGACGTTTTCCGACTTTGGTTCCGCTGGCGTCGCTTGAAACATAATTTGCCCTCAGCGCGCATCTGGACCTGCGCGAGGAAGGCCGAAGATTCCAACACGTAAGGCAGACACCAGCCGGGGACGCCACTTCCCCCCAGCCTGGACTGCGGCCCTCCCGGGAGGCACTGAAGACTCGCCCCGCGTCGCGCGGTCCTGCGCCCCATCCGCCCCAGCCCGCCTCACCTGTCATCGACACTTGTCACCGCGTGCAGGACCGCGCCGCCCAAGTTCTCTGCCAGGCCCCCCGGGAGCGCCGCCCGCAGCGCCATCGAGGTGATGGGCAGCCGGCCCCACAGCCCCAGCGCCTGCCCTGCGCCCTGGTGGGGACCTCAGCAGGGAGGACCCGGCCCTGCCAAGCGCCGCCGATTGGACGAGCCAGCCG
>CAUYRT010075491.1:0-10278 GCA_963574885.1 Lepilemur ruficaudatus
CTGGGCTGGAAGAAGTAGATAATGGAAAATGATAACCTGCAGGCTTAACTAAACAAAGGTCTTATAATAATGATAGCTAGAGGGAATGTAGTATGTGGGCTTTCAGTTCTATATAAATAAAGCCTCTAAATAAACACGGCACGGCAGTCTTCACAGACTCTGTCCTCCCATTTCCATCTGTGTTTTGTCTCTTTATTTCTCATCTTCACCCCCAAACTCCAAATCCCGCAAGTCGCCGGCTGGCTCTGGCAATTCTGCAGAAAACTGGGCTTCAGAAAAGCAAGCTAGATCTCAGCATTCTATCTCCTGATATTCAACACCTTCCCATGCTACCACATTAAAGCACATAACGTTTCCAGGTTCACCAGAAGACATGTGCCTATACCCTTCTGATGACATTGCTTTCTTTTGTTTGTTCTTCACATAAAGAGCCAGACAATGTATGCATGTGGCATAGACTGGTTTTTTAATTGTTCTAAATAGTTCATTATGAAAGCCATCAAAATTTGTTGCAAGGTTATTCATTTTTTTAACATAATAAAACATTCATAATATGCTCTTCATGAGGTATGCAATTCAATTTTACCTTGTACAGTAATTAAATTGAATTTGTGACATTGAATAATTAAGTACTGGGACATGGAAGGACAAGTGTTTTAAAAGTTGACTGGAATGATTTACACTGAAAATGTGCTGCAAAATATTAAAAATAAAGACATTTTTATTATACCTAATATAATATAAATGTGACTTAATCTAAAATCATATACATTTGAAAATTCCTAAGTTTAAATATAACTGAATACAGGACTTGAATTGTGTAGGAACTGAAAAGAATCAAACAAAATATGCTAAATTAAAAAACCACATAATTATCCATCTTCTTGCTAATTTTTAGACATACGTGATGTGATTGATTGCTAATATGATTATATATTCACCATCCAAAATCAACCTAATTCTCTATTTTCCCCACCAGTCTATAGAAAAAAAAATTGTGAAAATGTGACAGTCCTTCCTTTCTATTGGAAACTTCAATAATCAGTGGAACTCTAAAAATGAAAATGAAATTGAGAAGAGCAGCACACTAAACTATTAAGACTACATTGTTAGCTGTAGAATTTAACCTTCTCGTCATCTGCAAACAAAAGGCAAAGGACAGGAACAGGGGAAGAAAAAGGAAAGAGCTACTAAAGGAGCATTAGTGTGGAGTGTGGGTCACTGTTCTAGTATGATGATCTAAGGAAGGTAATCTGCCCTGACACAGGACCATATTGCATAACCACAGGAGTCCACATTCATACTATAATCAAGTAACCGGTATCTATTGGAAAACACTCTATATAAATCAAAATGTTAACAGGTGTTAACATTCTGTGATGCAAAACTAGGGCCTCATCCTGGAAGGTAAATTTGGAAAGGATGACACTTGGCTACTTAGTTTGGGAAAGAGAAGCATAGAAGGTATAGAGAGGAGGTTGCAAAGGCAAATGTCTCTCTTTGCCTATGTCATGAGGCAACACTGGCCTTCCTTCTGCCTGTTCTTACCCCATGAGGGCACTGTTGGGAAGGAATGTCTGCACATATGGGCTTAGTTCCATAAAGAATTATTGACTTTTACTCCTGAAAGAACATTTTAGGAGTGCTGAGGTCCAGAGTGTTTAAGCAACAAATACATCTTCATAACTCAATGGTTAAATAAAGCATTTGTAGAAAAGAAAATGCAACTGCAGAGACATCTGCTTTTGGCTTAGTAGAGTGGCTTGCAAAAAACCAATGTTTCCATTGAGAACTGGTCAAAATACAAAAAGAATCTCTATTTGAAAGAATCAGAGAGATAATGCATCAACCAGGACACAAGGGTCTACATTGCAAAAAGACCAGAAGCAAGTTGATATAAACCCAATTTTCTTCATGCCACTTTTTCTCTGAGGGCATTTGCCAGTTCTCATAAATATGTATCAGGCCCCCCAAAAAAGGTGGCAGAGCAGTTATTAGAGTTTTAAATAAACTCATAGGGATACAGATACAGGATTTGATGTTTGGGGCTGCTAAAGCAGCCGGGATGTGAAGAAAGAATATTTCAGAAGGAAACACACAGAAAAGTACAACCAATACTAAACACCGTTTATCCCCTCAAAGAATTTGCTGATTAAGCTATGTTGCACATGTGGGACGAGGTGGCTGAGCGGTTAAGGCTATGGACTGCTAAGCTATGTTGGACAAAAGGCTTTCAAATAGAATGAAAATCCACTAAAAACTACAATGGAAGTTTTGACAATCTCACCTATTGGAGATACGAGAACTGGAGTTCAGAGCTTATTGAGGAAAAGGTCCCCAGGAAACACCTTAGGCTCTTAGTTGGAAGCTTGGAAAAACTCCTTCTAGGAGTCAGGGAAGAAAAAAGAAGACTAAACAAAGATTGCAAAAGAGCTTCAAGTCAGTTGAGGTTCTCACTGGATGGATAAAACCTATCCCTCTCTTACCAGCCAGAAGACAGGAGAACCTTCTCAGGGAAATAAAAACATCATCCAGAGCCTCTAAAACTATTAAGTGTAGCAAGAAGCAGGATCAAGAAAAAAATTAGATAATAAAACCAGATGCACAGTTGGCCCTAATATTGAAGTTATCTGCCATTAACTTTAAAATAATTATGATTATTAATGTATTCAAGAAAATAAATGACAAGATGAGTTTCAAATAATTTTGAAAAATCAACCATAAAAGACATGGAATATGATACAAATTTTTAATATTCATGTAATTGGAATCCAGATGAGAGAAAGAGAGAAAATTCAGCAAAATCAATATAAGGAGAGACATTGGCTGCGGTTTTTTCAAACTTGCTAATCTGTAATTTTTCCAAGTTATAGATTGAAGAAGCAGTATGACCTCACATAGGAGGTCATATAACAACAACAAAAGAAACCCACTTAGGAACATCATAATAAAACTGCAGAACATCAGAAATAGAGTCAATATAAAAGCTACCACAAAATAAAAGACACATTTCCTTCAATAGAAGTGATGGAAGCCACAGGAGAGCGATTCAATTTCTCTAAAGTGCTGAAAGAAAATGAACAAGCTAGATTTTTTTACAACACAATAATAACTTTTAAAAGTGAAAACAAAATAAAGACATTTCCAGACAGAAAAAAATTAGATAATCTTTCAACATAAAAACATAAACGAGCTGAAACCCGTTCTACTAAGTGAAGTATCCCAAGAATGGATGGACAGGCACCACATGTATTCACCAGCCAATTGGTATTAGCTGATCAACACCTAAGTGGACACATAGGAACAACATTTATCAGGTGTCGGGCACACGGGAGGGGGGAGGAGGAGATGGGTATATACATACATGAGTGCGATGTGCACCATCTGGAGGATGGTCAGGCTTGAGGCTCTGACTGGAGGGGGGAGAGGGGCAAGGGCAATATACGTAACCTTAACATTTGTACTCCCATAATATGCTGAAATAAAATATAAATAAAAAATAAATAAATAAATAAAAATAAAAAATAAATACAGAAGAGTGTTCTTTGAGCAGAAGAATAGTCCAGAACCAATATAGAAACATAAAATTGTAGGAAGGAATGAAGACCAATAGAATGGGCAAAGATGTGCATAAATCTAAGTGAATATTGATCATACAATATTTTTGGTGGTATTTAAAATATATAGAGAACTAAAATTCAAGAAAATACTAATTTTAAAAGATAACTAGGGGTAAATGGTGATAGGGAAGTCTAGGCTTTAAAACACTCAGCAATCTCATGCTTGTAAACTTAATTTTAGCCTGAAACACTTATGACCACAGTGCAAAACACTGGGTTCCTGCAGCTTGACAAATGTCAACATGAAGAGGAGGCAGATATAGAGAATACAGTGTTGACTAAATCTGAGACTTTTTTACTCCAGAGTAAGGAATAGTCGGTGAGGTCATCCTATTCCCTAATCGTAGCAGCAGTAGCAGCAGCATCTCTGATTACTCAGATTACTTTAAAGAAGAAAAGTGGCCCTCTGTTAAAACTAATCAGCATTCAGTTTAGTTTTTGAAGTGTTTCAGGTGTTTCATGAAATAGATGTACCTGTTGTCATTAAATCAACCCCATGTGTCTGTCTGACATAAACACCTGTCTTTGAGGAGAGAGGCAAGAGACAATACAGCACCTTTGTGCATTTGCTGATTTCTCAGTCACAATCCTATTGGTGAAACTAAAAGGACAACTTCTCTGATTTTTTGAGGAAGAGTCGGTAAAAGGCTGGAGATCACTAACGAAGAGATGTCCCCATGGAATCTCATAAGTTCCACCCAAGATTTCATGGGTGAGTGGAGAGGAGCAGATCTTGACATTGCAGACTTTGCTTTTTATTTCTAGTCTTCTTACTTGACATTAATTTATCAGCCATATGGAAGAATCAGCCAAGGAGGCATGAGTACAATAAACTAGCATATATGGGAATTTTACTCTACAAATACATGTAAGTAAAATTTAAACACATAGTTTATTACAACATCCTGTACTTAAGAAATATTTATGTTCTTTGTTATTTTGTTGTCCTTCCTGGCTTCCCATTTTGTGTCATTTATCTTTTTACTAAATCTTTCCACATCCAGTCCAAGAATTAAACATTTTGGGAGATATACCTGTGACAGACCCGGTTTGTGGCCTTCGCAATGAGCCACGCTTCTTCCCTACAAACAGATCCCTAGTTAACTAGTGGTCTCAAAAGAGAGAGTTCCCACCTGTAAATCATGAGCATGAATGATTATTAGTATGTTCTAGCCATGCAAATTATATTAGATTTTGCCAGTAATTGGTCTGGAGTTGACACAAGACCAGTTCTGACTAAAGAGATATAAGAGAAAGTTAGAGGAGTGGCTTCCCATCTGGGAAGACAAGAGCTGTCTTCTTTGTTGGGATACCTGTGTGAGGATATATCCATGAGATGACAAGGGCAAAAACAAAACGGCAACAGCTAAGGATGGAAAAATGGAAGGAAATTAATAGCCTGGGGAATAAGATTTTGAACAATTGAATTAATACCCTCAACCACCCACACCTGAGCTTCTGGTTTGGGGAACAGAACAAACTCCTATATGTTCAAGACATCATTGGTTAGGTTTCCAGTTATATGCAGTCTAACATGTCTCTGGCAGCATGAAGTATGTTTCAGTATTTCAAAACTGACTTCATTTTAAGTCCAAAAGCAGTAGGACATTCCCTGGAGATATACCCTGGGCAACACCTTCCCACCAGTCAGAGAAAAGTGTGTGGTATGAATCTCATCATGGCACACAAAAATGATTCTATTTTAAAAGAATGTAGGTATTCATTAATTATGAGGTAAAACTAATTTCCACTTTATCACTGCCCAATGAAAGTTTTTAAACTTTTCAACATGGTAAACTATCAAATCACTGTATAAGTTAGATTTGTTTTATTCTACATTCTTAGAAACTGTATTAACTTTGTTTTCTAGCTCTTTGATAGAATATTGTTTCCACAATTTTATTATATCTGAGATCTCTTTCTTTCCCTTTAGTTCCTTCCTTTATCTTTTCTTTCTTTTTCTTTTTTCTTTTTCTTTTTCTTTTTTTTTTTTTTAGATCTTCCCAAATCTCTTTTAGAGGGTATTTCTTTAAAATTATCTTCTCTTTGTTCCCTAAAGTATTCTTGTTTCCCTGTGGTTCATTTTTTCTTTTGTTTGTTTTGTTTTTTGTGTGTGTGTGTGTGTATTTTAACTCAGAGAATTATTTATTCCTTATCCTCATTTGCCAATGACCTTGATATACATATTTATTTAAGGAGCAACTACAAGGCTGAGACTAGCTAGTATGCATTTTTTCTGCTGCCTAGTAAGATCTTTTTTACTCCCCTTATATAACGGAAAAATTATACCCATCTCCAAGCATATAAGTGTCCACTAGAAGGCTGAATTTAGAGCTGTCAGAGGGGAAGGACTTCAAAAGCCTGAAGGAAGACAGCCTTATCCTGGGGCCCTAGCAGCCTGCGCTTTTCACAGATAGTTATGGAATTTCTTTCTTTAGATTAGAATTATTTGTCTTTTGCCTAAGGCTAAACACATGCTCCAGTCACCCTTCATATGAGGACTGTGGAGGCAGATGGGGCAAGGACAAAATTGTTCCCCTCACAGATCTCTGCATCTAACTTCTCTTTTAGTGGGACCTCCATCAAGAAAGAGGCATGCCTAACATCAGTCCACAATTTCTACCAAGATTCTGTTAAAAATCACTCTTTTCTCCCATTGTCTTTCTTTCCTCTCTCACCAGCAGTCTCCCCAAAGCCTCTGCTATCACTAACCTCTGACTGTGGATTCCTGTTAACCCATCTTCTGCTCTCTTCTACTGATTGTTTAGTTCAGAAGCTCAAAATGACTCTTACAATATTATATTAAAGCCTTCTAGGGTGGGTAGAAGGATTCACAGGAAGAAACTAAGAATTAAATATCAAAGCCAGAATATTCTTTAGCACTCAGGTAAAGAGAAATGTTGACCACCCTCATAGAAGGCTAATTTCCATGGTGTCATGCCCATTTTCTTTCCTGTCTTCCTTCATTAGTTTATGGGATCCTTGAAAGAGTATTGTATTTTGTATACTATTGTGAGCCAGGAACTTTGAAGGTATTCAATACATGTTGAAAGAGAAAATGAAGTATAGTAGTATCTACTTGATACAATTAGAAAATTAAGTCTTTGAGAGGTAAAACAATTGGAATGAAGTGGCATAAATTGCATATGGCAGATCTGGAGCATTGATTAGCTAAGAACGGTGTAGAAATCTCTCAAGACACATGGTCTTTGTAGATTTTCATAGACGTACTAATTTGCAGTCCCACCAACAGTGTATGTGTTCCTTTCTCTCTGAATCCACACCAGCATCTCTTATTTTTGAATTTTTTAATAAAAGCCTTTCTAACTGTGGTAAGGCATTGTGGTTTTAATTTGATTTCCCTGATGATTAGTTATGTTCAGCATTTTTTCATATGTTTATTGGTCATTTGTCTACCTTCTTTTAAAAAACTTCTGTTCGTGTCTTTTGCCCACCTTTTAATGTTTTTTTTCTTTCTTGCTGACTCACTTGAGCTCCTTGTAGATTCTGGTTATTAATTCTCTAACGGATGTATAGCTTACAAACATTTTCTCCCATTCTATAGGTTGTCTATTTGCTCTGTTGATTATTTCCTTAGTTGTGCAGGCTTTTTAATTTAATCAAGTCCCATTTCTTTATTTTTATTGTGGCTGTGATTGCCATTGGGGTCTTCTTCATAAATTCTCTGCCTAGGCTGATATCTAGAAGAGTTTTTCCAACATTTTCTTCTAGAGTTCTTATGGTTTCATGCCTTACATTTAAGTCTTTTATCCATTTTGAATTAATTTTTGTGAGTGGTGAGAAATAGGGATCCTGTGGATTTTCAGTGCATAGATCAGACTGCCAGTGGTATAGGTCAAGGATTTCAAAAGATGGAAGTATTCCCTTTTATTATTAATAACATTTCTAAAGTGTTAAGCTTTTCAGGCAAGAGACCAGAAGGAGGACCAAACCTACTATGCCATTCAGAAAACTGAATGATCAGGTAACTGAAAATATCTGTAGCCTTTATTTTGAAGACCTGAAGCAATATCGAAGAAGTCCATGGTGCATCCAACCAGATTAAGACTGGAGAGTTAATATGGAAGAATTCTGGTGCCTTCAGTTTATATAGCCAAACAGAAGCAATATGTTTCTTCTATGTAATGACAACTCTTGTTTTCTGCCTACCCTGAACACTCAAGGTGCTTCAAGCTAGAAGTAAATGAGTGAGACTTTCTGAAGTGATCCCCCTGTGAGGCATCCCAGAGACCATCACCACCATAGTATGCTGTCTTTATAGGAAGAGTGAAGAGGTAGGGAATAAAATCATAATCACAAACCTAATGCTAGCATAGCAGGCATTTCATCCACAGCTATATTCACCTCCCTGCTTAAATTTCATTAAGAAATATGCTCTCTCAAACACTGATAAACATGATATCCTTGTTTTGCAGAGAACTCACAACTCTGTTTAGCAAATGTAACACAGATCAGATAAAGTCACTTATTTATGATTAGCAACAAAGATAGGTAATGCCTGTTAGATGTGTCCACATTGGAAAACTTTAGGCTTTCCATTTAAAAATAATTTTTTAAAAATAAGTTTATTTCTCTTTCAGTATAATCTTTAGTTTATGAAATTGCTTTTTTTTAATTTTAGCTACAATTAACTACAGTATACAGTGAAACACTTATTCAAATAATATTTCAGATTATCGATTATGAGGAGGATTAAGGAAGATGGCAGATGAGAAAAACCACCAGCCAGAGTGTCTCCATAAAAAGACATATTTTAAAAGAAAGTAGAAGAAATAAGGAAGCAGACAAGCATACATTGGATGAGGGTTGAAAGGAGGGGTACCTGAGAATACGGGAGACTCCACAGGAAGAGGTTGCAGAGGAGAACTGGAAGGAGAAAGCCCATAAGAATCTTGGAGACAGCTGACAAGGGTAAGTAGAGTGGCTGACTTTCCCTTCCCTTGCATCTCAAACTGCTGGTGGGCTCCTGGGCCGTTGCAGAGACCTGCTAACAGCAGCCCAGAGATGGCTGCCACCAGTGAGTGGTGAGCCTCTTGTGGATACGACACGAGGCTCCTAGCTCCCCCAGGACACCTCCCAGCCCACAGACTCAAGCCAATCAGCAGACGCCATATTGCCTCCTTCTCCCCGCCCCCTTCCCTACCCGCGGCTGCCAAGAGAGACAATTTAGCCACCACCTGGAGGCATCTCAAGGGAATTGGACCTTTCCATTTGGGGCCCTACAGCAGACTGAGGGTACTCAGACTGTGAGCTCCCTATCCACCAGCCCTCCCAGGTGCTGCTGGCCCGGTGACTCCAGGAAAACAGGGCAGATCCTGAGGCTGAGAGACATCGCCCCAGCTTGGGCACCCTATGAGTGACTTAGGACTGACATGCCACTTCCTGGTGGGGTCAGGGTTTGAATTCCGGGGCCCAAGGATCAGACCTGCAGACCAGACTCGGTGCACCCAAGTCTTGCATTGCCCTAGAGCAGAGAAGGGATATTTGTGAATGTGCCTACTAAGGTGTGTGTGCCTTCGGGGGTGGATCACCGTGCTTGAGGGGCAACTCTCCTTGCAGGGGAGGGCTGTGTCCCCAGCCCAGGCTGCTATCCTGGGCAGGGAACCTCCCAGGATGCATCACAGCCAGGGGAGACCCGCTGGCGTGAGGTCCTGCCCGCTGGCAGAAGCCCAGGAGAAGCCACAGAGCCAGGGAGGGTGGAAAGGAGTGAGACTTGCTCCAGACTGCAGGTCTCAGACAGCCCCACCCCCACACACAGACTTTCTGGCTGAGTGGGGCCATTTCAGCCCCTTCGTGACAGCTTTGCCCAGAAGCAAAGAAAAGACCTCTGACCCCTGCTAACAGCAACTGTGGTGCTTGAGGGCAGGCTTACCCAACCCAGCTCTGCCCAGACTCACTCCCAGACCTGCCCCCACTAAGGCGGAGAATAAGGACAACACCTGGAAATCCCAGGGCACCACCCACCATGTTAGGCACTAGAGTGCCTCTCCAGAGGAACAAGAGCTGGTTACAGGACCCGAAAACAACACTGTAGTCTGCTCCACCCAGCAAGCACCACCTACTGACAGGGAGGTCATTCTGCACACCCTTTCACTGCATCTACAGACTCATTACAGGGTGTGGTCGAATCTCACCCACAAACACCACCTACTGGCTCAGAAACTAAACGGTGTGTCATTATCCAAATGAAAATCTAAAGGTAAGAAGCAACAACTGATCCAGATGGGAAGAAATCAGTGAAAGAACTCTGGAAGTATGAAGAATCAAACAGAAAGTGCATCCCTAAAGAGGAACACTAGTTCTCCAGAAATGGACATCAACCAAAGTCAGAACACTAAAATGACAGAAGAAGAATTTCGAACATGGACTGTAAGAAAACTCAATGACATGCAAGAAAAAATAGATAACCAACACAAAGAAATCACAAAAAAAAAAAAAAAAATCCAGGACCTAGAAGAAAAATTCACTAAAGAAATTGAAATATTAAAGAGAAATCAAACCGAAATCCTGGAAATGAAGTATCTATTCAAGGAAATACAAAACACGGTGGAAAGCCTCAACACAGGGTAGATCAAACAGAAGAAAGAATCTCAGAGATTGAAGATAACACCTTCCAACTAAATAAGTCAGTCACAGA
>CAUYRT010075492.1:0-12903 GCA_963574885.1 Lepilemur ruficaudatus
TGTTTTATTTTCTCCTGTGCCTAACATATCAAGAAAAAGAAACTATTTTCACATTTGGGTTATTCACATAATTAGTTACATCTAAATATGGATGCCTTTTAGATAAGTCCCCTAGAGATATTAAAAATGTCATAATACACCACCATTTCTCATAGCTTATTCTACTAAAGCTGTTATAACAAATGATTAAAAAGTAATTCAACAGACTAATTTTAAACTGTTGCGTTAGGGCTCACAGATGGGTCTCGGCTGATGACTCCTGGCAAGGTTAATGCAAGTCGGATTCGCTGTGGCCTTTCTGGCGTCATATTCTAAATTTAAACTTCCCTTATCAGATATTCTTGTACAACACATTAAAAGCAACTCTGAAAAGATAAGAAATATGTGAACGTTATACATGAGATAAAAACAGGCTGAGACAGCAAGGCAAAGTTCTGATAAGCTATGAGCCTTTCAGTTTCATTGTTTTTCTGTGAAAAAGAGGGAATAGTTAATCCAAACTCTGTTTTCAAGCAAAGTTACCAACATGTAGTGTCTCAGTTTTTCTCTGGAGGATCTGTAGGAACTTTATTTGGCATTTTATTTCTTCACTCCCCTCTTTTCAATTCCGTAATAATAAGATAAATTAAAGGCTTAAATGTCTATAGCAAAAACAAAGCCAAAACTGTGCGATCTTCTGGGCTAACTGACATTAGGGAACCAGAGGATGACTAACTATAAGGATTTGTTTTAGCTTTCGGACTTTATTGTGGGATTTGTAGGCTTCTCCGTCCTGCAAGGGGTGCCCGGGAAGGAGACACCGGAGTTCATCGGTGTCCTTGTTCACCTGCTCTGGCGAGCACATGCGCTCGTTCACTGAGCAGATGGGGGGGGGGGTGGAAGTGACCAGTGCAGGACGCTGACGGTCAGGAAGACCTTCACTTCCTGAATCCATCCCTCTTCTGCTCACGGCCACTTGGGGACTGTCCAGAGAGTGCGAACCCACAGATAAGAGACCCTGAAGGGAACACTCACTATACCATTAGGCCAACTCCCCAAGCCCCAGCACCATCCCCTGGGAAACTGGCCAGGACTCTGTGGATAGCGTATGTACCTGGGATGGAGCTGGCCCAGGGCAAGCTGAGCGGCTTCCTTCGCATCTCTCCCTGGCATCCTGGCCCCTGAGTAGGGGAGCTCGCCAGTGACAGGAGAGGAACTCAGTGATCACGAAGCCAGCATAAGAACAGAGGAGCAAGCACCTGCCCTTCCCGATGAAATGACCTCTGCTGACTCTATTGCTGCAAAGTCCCTTGTGTCCAGAAAAATCTACATTTCATTGCTGTAGACTCAGGCAGGTCATGCTCCAATTGGGTATAATCTCCGAAAGCAAATAAACAAGTATGGAATGTGATACAATGCAAGAAGGAAAATAAAGCAGTAAACGCCACCTTCTTTACATCATAAGACCAAATTCCTACCCATGCAACTGGAGACACATAAACCCACTGAGGAAATCGAATGATACGGTCTAGGGAGTGATTATCTGTGAGAAGCCAAGAGTGCTGATTCCTAATTGAACTTGGACTGAGGCTTAATGTGTAAAGTGTCTTTTACACTTTTGACTTTGCTAGGAAGATTTTGCTTAGAATGCCCTATTAATTTGGAGTTCTACCCCAACACAGAGTCATCTGGGGTAAATAAATAAACTATGTGTGCAGAATAATGGTTAGAAACACTTCTCACTGGTGATTCTGCTTCACTGCTGGGAGAGAAATTTTCTAATAGGAAATAGAGTTAATGGGATACTCAGCTCGTCTTGGTAATATTAATTTTCTTGAGTGAGCTAGGAGGAAGGAAGTTAACCAGGCATATTACCTTAATTTTACTTCATGATTAATCCTCAATTGCCTGTCCCAGGTCCTGCATGCTTTCACTGCATCCTGTTGCTTTATCTTCTCATTTTCCAGCATTTTTCTTGACTGACGTTGTCATTCATGCTGCTGAGTTCTCACCTTGTGTATGAACATGATTGGTAATAGAGTGGGATGGCATTAAAGATGGGCAGCTCATTACGCTGGAATGGGACTCAAATGTATTTATCATCCAGCTCATGGCCATTCTGCTTGCCACTTTTTGTCCTCTGGCCTCGTCAGGCTTGATGAGTGGCCTCTATTTCAGCTCCGCCAGGCTCCTGCCAGGGCACACTGCCATCTCCCTCATCCTCACCATGCCCATAACTTTGCCCAACCTTGAAAACAGTGGAAGGTGTCGGTGTAATCACGGGTGACTTTTTCCTGCAGATGCAAGGTCTGGACCAGTCACCAGCAGCGTTGCTAAGGGAAATGTAATTAACCAAACTCTCAGTCGTCTGAGGGGGTGATAGTTCCTGCCTTATAACACCACTGAGAAGATGAAATAAGTCAGTGTATGCAAAGGACTTAACGTGCATTTCCACTTAGGTGGCTTAGTTTCCCCCAATCTTCACCTCACCACATTTTGTTTTCACCTTTTCTGGGCACACTCAACTTCTTCATCCTTCAAGTTCATGTTCTGTCTCTTTTTCTAGGTCTTTCTTTCAAAGTCCAGTCCCAGGATGAAGTCTCTAATTTCCTCAGCCTTCTCTGGGGATGGTGGCTCATTAAGTCTTGGATCTGAGTTGTTTGCACTCGGGGATGGCTCTAGGCACAGGCAAACTCCACAACGGCAGTTTTCATCCCACTGAGCAGGTGCTGGGCTTGCAACAGCTCCCTCAGTCCACTCCTTGTTGCTTCACCGCGCTCCATGACACAGATGAGAACACGTTGAACTTTCTTCCTTATTAAAAATCTACCTGCAGCTGACATCAGAAGCTCTCTTGGCCTCATAGGTGAATGTTGCTTAAGAGACAAGATAGAATATGCTCTAGCAAATAATTCATGCGTAGGCATTAATATCAGGTTAAAGTTTGAGAAAGATTAGTAGCATAAACCTTAGTATAACCACTTCTGTGATTGACAGCTAATCAGAACTGCATTTTTATAGGTATGTAAGATGTGCCGAATCATATTCAATTATAGATGGCCTGTGTACTACGTCACTCCTCGTAACATTTTTCTGTCTGTTAGAATCTCAACTTATTGCCATGTTTTATTCCTAGTAATTCAGTGGAAGTCAGCCATTAAGAAAACTCAAAAATACAGAAATGTTTCCAAGTTTCAAAAATGTTTCCTATTATTTACTGAATATATGTATGCCAAGAATGCTGTCAGACAGCTGCTGAAATAGGCCATGAAGAAATTAACTACCTTTGAAAAATCTCAGATAGACAGTATATCCAGATATAAGCAATTTCTAAAAGCAAAATGATGTGGCTGTCCAAAGTTCTTTGGTAATTTTTCTGCCACTCTGCAAAGGGACTTCCATAAATCTTCTTCAAAATGCACAACACCCGAAGAATTAGCAAGACACGTCCCAGCCCTTGTAGGAGGTGACAGCAGTGCTTAGGCTGGGCTGTTGGCTGGCAAGGCTGGCTGTTGGTTGTATAATTTTCAGTGAATCTGTGGGAGGACCTTGGGGGATGTATTTGGCTGTATTCCCGACACAGTTCCAGTCTTTAAAATCACATAATGTAAATCATTGTTTTCTTTCTGCATACAACTGTGAACCTGAATATTATACTTAATGGCTTTTACAAGATCTTACACTTAATCTTACTTTTCGAAAATAGATTTTTCAAAAATGTGATATTTAGTATGAGGGTTTTACTATGTAGAATACATTTAATCATTACAGAAGGAAAAAAGTGTACATTACTGTTATTAACCCCAAATATAATAAATTTCATTGTTTGCATATTTCCCTCCATTTTGTTATGTTCGTATGCTATATATCATCACAATGAAGAGACAATTTTGCCTTCTCTTTTCAATGTGTGTTAACCCATAGACGTTTTAAATTCCTACATAATCTTCTGTATTACCAATTTTAGACAGTCAGACGATTAAGACTTATTGAATTCTCCCCTCTGGATTGGAGACTCTACTGTTGAGAATGTAATTTTCTCTCAAATGTCCCCATCTCTCTTGCATTCCCTGCCAGCCAGAACTGGCCCAGTAACTGCCCATTTTCACAGAGCCTAGTGTACTGACACTTTAAACAAAGTATGTAAATATGTGTGCATTTTGCATTCTCTCTGAAATTTGGCCAGTAGTATAGATTGTATTGCATGAAGCTCTTTCAATACCCATTCATCTACCTGAAGCTTTAGCCTCTGGAGACACGGGGGATAGGTGTGTGGCCAGAGGGTGGACAGGGAGACACACATATAAGGCAAAAGCTGTCATAAGTCATGGAACCATGCCAACAGCTTTTCTAATAAGAATAGTTCTGCACAGAAGCAAGTGATTTGTTCCGTAATATGTCTTTCAGATTAATATTTAGTCATTACCCATACAGGAAGTTGGAATTAACTAGTATTAACATAGTAGTTGTTATACTAGAAAGAAGGATGGCATACTGCTATCTTAATGAAGATATTCATATTATAAAATAAAATGCTTGTGGGGATAAGTTTAATTACTAATGACCTTCATAACTAATAAATTTAGTAGTTAGACTAAATTATGTCATTTTCCTAAATTATACTATTACCATCTGGAATCGAGAATCTGCGATTGCTGGGGTTCTTGCAGTACCGTAAGCCCATTTGGGGTCCTGTTGGACCCTGAAGTTGCATAGCTGACATCTGAAACTGAACATTCTTTCCTCTGAATTCTAATGGATGGAACAAATAAATGGATACAGAACCCATCCTTCATTTGTCGTATATGTTGTAAATATTTATCCCGTTGTCTTTCACTGTATTTGAGTTTATCTGTTGCTTTAGAAAAAAAAAATTGGTTGAGTCCATCTGTGACATTCTTTAATGTTTTCGACTTTCTGACTTATTAAAAATGCCTTCCCTCATATGCATTCCTGTAAGTATTCTTGAATGTTGTTCTGAGTCACAGTCAAATTGTTTGGAAACTCTTTGATCCTTTTGGTTCTTCCTTTTAAGATGTGAAGCCAGGACAACAGCCATACTTAGTCCAGAGTTAATTATTCCACACACTGTGAGAAAAGACCCTTGTGGGGTGCTCTATCCAATAGCCCCTGAGTGATGAAGTTTTCTGGTCTGGCTATTGGGAATGACACTACTTTCCCCCCTCGCGTGAGTGCCGAGTACAGTTCTTTGTAATAATTTCACACGGTTCTTTTCTGAGCTGTCAATTTTGTTTATCTTTCTGAAAAACCAGCTTTTGTTTTTGTTGATCTTCGGTGTAGTTCTCTTGTTCTCAATTTTATTTAGTTCTGCTTTGATCTTAGTTATTTCTTTTCTTCTACTAGGTTTGGAATTGATTTGCTCTTCCTTTTCCAATTCCTTGAGACTGCTAATTAGATTATTGACTTTTGAGCTTTCTGTTTTTCGGATGTGAGAGTTTAATGCTATTAGTTTTCCTCTCAGGTATGCTTTTGCTGTATCCCGCAGGTTTTGATAACTTGTGTTTCCATTACAATTTAGTTCGAAGAAACTCTTGATTTCCCTCTGTATTTCCTCCTTGACCCAATAGTTATTCAACAATAGATTGTTTAGTTTCCATGACTTTGTGAGGTGGTGAGTATTTCTGTTGGAATTGAACTCTAATTTTATACCACTATGATCAGAGAAGGTACATGGTATAATTTCTATTTTTTTGAATTTGTTGAGGTCTGATTTGTGGCCTGGTATGTGATCAATTTTGGAGAAAGTTCCATGGGCTGATGAGAAGAATGCATATTTGGCTTTATTTGGGTGGAATGTTCTGTAGAGGCCTGTCAGATCATTTTGTTCTAGAGCTCTGTTTAATTCCATTATTTCTTTGCTTATTTTCTGTTTGGAAGATCTGTCCAGTTCATTCAGTGGGGTGTTGAAGTCCCCTGCTATGATGGCATTATTGTTTATCATCCTATTTAGATGAGCCTCTCAAAATCAGATGTTTTTATTGCTTTCATCTAACAATATCTGCCACATGAAATTTTGTGAATGAATAAAAGTGGAAATTGCTATCAAATGTGCCTGATCAGCCCTTTTCTTCTCAACCGAAAATGCTAATATTTCTCTGTGCAAAGGGGTCTTAACTATGCATTCACATCACACCAATTTATTTCCCTTCCTTTTTTATGCTATTGAAATTCTAATGAAATTCAAGCCATTAATAATATCCAGTCACCTACTCTATATCTTGTTTGCAATGTTACATATATTTTTACAGCAGGAAAACAAGAAGGTTACAGAGATACATACACTGTTTCCCCAAAGAGACATTACAGTTTAAAGGCATAGAAAAGGTTTTACTGTGTGTCTTCAGGTCACCTAAATTATTATGTAAATAGATGTAACCATTAGTAACTGCTGAATTATAGCTTCTTCGGTGATTATCTTCAATTTGTTTGGAATTTGAGACCCATTAATAGAAACACTGCGTAATGCTAGACTGTAATTATAGCTCTGACAAAGATATTTTACAGATCATATATTTCCAAACAATTTTCTTGTTCTAAAATAAGCCTAGCACAAAAGGTCTCACCTTGCAGATACATTATCTAAAAAAATTAGGCAAAGTGGATTCAAAAGTGAATTAAACCTCAAGATCATAAAAAGCATATTCCCATATAATCTAAGATTTAGAGTAGTGTTATAAATCGATTTATGAGAAGCACCTCTTCATACATGATTTTCTCAAGTGGGTAATTCCACAATAAAATGTACAATACCAAATGAAAGTGGCACATACAGAATTTGTAAATTGTCATGTCAGGGACAAGAATAGCTTATAGGGAATTAGGAAGCACTGAATTCTTGCCACTTTATGTTTTTGTGAAGGAAACCTGAAATGCAAGGCAGTAATACAAATGAAGTTGACTTCCCCAAAGAGGAAACGTGCGTGTGTGTGTGTGTGAGTGTGTGTGAGTGTGTGTGTGTAAGTGTGTGTATACACATCTTAAGAGCTGGTATATCCTGCAGCCCTCTCAGGTACAGTAGTTTCCCTGGTGCATGTTCCATTGTGACAGAAAGTCTCAGAGGCACTTTTTAGGAGAGGCTAACATTCTTGGCATTACTGAAACTGGGCCTAATCAGCTTTTACAGTTTTATTATAGCAGTGTTAGTTTTGCCATTAAACAAACACTGCATTTTAAAATTAGTATGACATATTCAGTAAGTTTAAAAAATGTAATTGAGTGTGGTCAATGTGGTTATTTTAATCTATAATCAAATTTTTTTCTCATTGACACATATCTTAATTTGGCACTGGTCCTACACAACAATAGAATCCTATATCTGAGATATCTATGCTTTTCCCCAATTAACTACAGAGACATAAATTATTATTGAAGATGCACAGTAATAATTATCATATATTTTTCATAAAAGACTAAATTTTAAAGACTAAATTTCATATTAATAAAGAAAATATAAATATGATTGAAAGGAATATTACATTACTGTACCTGTTACGTAAGCATAGTATCTCAATAGTAATTTGAGATATGTCTGCCAAAGCAATTAGGTAAAATAATATGGAAAATAAAAACATTGTCTTAATGACTAAGTGAAAATTGATGTTATTATACCCCAAATTATTGGCTTATATTTTACCTACATTTGATGACATTGAAAATATCGACAAAAATTTTGTTTCACTATTATTATACTAATAAATGGTATGCCAACTTTCTTTGACAGATTTTTGGATTGATGAAATAATAGCATTGATTATATTTTATATTTCCTATAGTAATAACAGAAACCATTAAAGTTGCTTACTTCAAGCCAATCAACTGAAATGATTAGAAGTCTACATAACAATGTAGACAGATGTGCAAAGCAAAGTTTAAGTACCCTATCAAATCGATACCATGTTAATCTGTGGTCCGAACTAAAACTGAAAAAAAAAATGGTTTGCAAATGGGTGAGCTGCTGTTTAATACTTCCCTATAAATACACTGTATTTTTTGATGTATGTCTTTGTCCATTCCTCAGGTATTTATTAACATATAGCAACATTTCCTTTCTTCATGAATTAAAATCAAATGTCAAACTCCTCAAGGACACTGTGCAGGTGTGGTGCATTTCAGCATGAGTTCAACCTGCAGAAACAATGAAGAACTCAAATGCTGTGAATTGTGTTAGTAGAATTTTGCCTAAAATTAAAAATGTTAAATTTATAGTTATAATAATTAACTTTTAAAAACATTATTTTGTTGTTTTAAATTTCAAATTTTTGAATTTTCCATATTATTTAGTTTATATCTTTTGGTTAGTACCAAAGTCATTCATTTATGTAAGGTAAAATTTACTTTTTTATGTAAAAAGAAAGGACCCACATTGACTTTGAACTGAGACACATTTTTATAAGTGACGCCACTAGTAAAGACAAAAGGCATGTGAAGAAAGAATGTGAACATAAGATGATACAACAGGGAGAGAAGACAGAGAGGCCAAAAAAAGGTAGGAGACATGGGGTATTGTGTTTGGTTTTCAATAATTTACATAATAACCATCATTTCTGGTGAGTACTCTCTCCTGATAGGTCCCCGAATGAGCATAGCTAGTCTCTTAAGCACCTTCATGGCCTTGGAGGAGCCCAGGTAGTTAATTCACCCACTTCTCACTCTCTGAATAAACCAAGGCATGTTTGTGAGGTATGGACAACTTTAACACTTAATTTTAGCATGATAAAAAATGTCAGTCCGTCCTTTCTGGCTTCCATCACTCCTGTCGAGACGTCAGCTGCTAGTCTTATGGCTTTTCCTTTGGAGATCATCTGTCTTTTATTCTCTGATTACTTTAAAGACTTTTATATTTGTCTCTGATTTCCAACTGTTTTGCTATTAATACAATATTCCCAGGTTTTGTTTTCATCGGATTTATCCTCCTTGGAATTCTCTGAGACTTCTGAATGTATAAATTAATAATATTTATCATCATGACTTTGAATTTTACCTTGGACTCATTCTTCATCTTAATTTTTTTAAATTACTGATAGCTAGACATTCGGCATTTTGTTAACCGTATCCTGAATGTATCTTTTGTTTTGTTACATGTTCCCATTGTTTCATCTGTCTGTGATTACATTTGACTATTTTCCATTTACCTAATTTCCAGTTCAATGATCCCAATTTCTGCTGCGATTTCTGCTAATCTAATCTGCACTTAAACCTATCCACTGAGTTTATAATTGCAGATACTGTGTTTTTCCACCTTTTAAATGTTCTTTTGATTCATTTATAAATTCTCTATTCTCTATTTTTTAATCTAGTGTGCACATCTTTTATTTCCTTGCACATTTAAATAATGGTTTTATAGGTCATTGTGCACTAACAGCAATGTCTGGACTGACTACAAATGTGGTTCTCTGGCCTTGTTTCTTTTTCCTTGATATTTGATACATAACTCTTCCTATTCTCATGCCATACATTTTCAAAATTTTGTTTCATGTTGTACATTGTGTAGAAAATGACTATGAGGAATCTAGATGCTGCCATCTTTCAACAGAAAAAGTTTCTAGGTAAAGATGTGAAAGAGCTGATAACCTCAATCCATTGAGGATGTAGAGCTAAGCTGAGTTTTAGTAACACTTAACTTTTGTTCTGTTTTTTTCTCTGTTCCTCAGATGTGTCTTTCCAGGATTTAGATTGTGAGCCTGGGGAGAGAGTATCATTTCCTTAGCTCTAAAAGATGATATGAAAATCAGCTTTATCCTTCATAAGTTTCCAGTTTAACTGTTGGTTGCACACACTTTTGCAACTTGCCAATGTCATGGGGAAGAGATCAGATGTATGTTTGAAGAATTCAATTTCCCCTCTCTGATTGGGGCGACCTCTATTTAACAAGCCCTCCCAGTTATTAAGATACATTGTAATAATCTGTTTGACATTACCTGAGAACATAGTGAGATCTGGTGATTGAAGATTCCAATATTTCTGATTTGGGTTAATGAATGAATTAGCTATGATTTCAGAAAACATAATTTGAAGAGTTTAACAGGGCTAGATGGAATAATTGTTTTATGTTTTGAGTTTGTAGTGCTCATTAAACATCCAAATGACCATGTCTCAGGAAGAAATGGAAACAATGACTCTGAAACTCAAAGCAGTGATACAGGCTGAAGTTACAAATTTGTGAACAATCAGTAAACTGTTAGATAAAACTGTTAATATAAGCATGGTTGCCCAAGGATGATAGGTAGAAAGAATAACAATAGAATCAAAATATAATTCTGGAAATTACCAATGTAAGGGAGATGGACAGAAGAGATCAATGTAAGAAAAGGACATGGGAAAACTGGAATTAATGGAGACAAGCCAGGGAAGAAGAGGGGTATGCAAGATTTATTAGTCAGATGGCTTCAGTTCCCTGTCAATAAAACTCATTTGATTTTTTTTAGGTCAGAGGAGAAAATTAATTCATTTAAGTAATAAGAACATCTAAGAATAAGGCTTGCTTAGGCCAGATGCCTTAATAAGTTTAAAGAAGGCTGTTAATGTTTTCTCTGTTCTTAACATACCTTAGCTCTACTTTCCTCAGTACTGGCTCAAATCTCAGGCAGGCTCCTTCCTTGAAATGACCATTAGCAGCTTTAGGTACATTAGCTCAGCTTCAAGTCCACTTGGAAGGACTATTTATATTCATAGTAGCTCCAAGAAAATTCTAGGCTTCATTCCGATTGGATCATCCTTGAATCAAACACCAAACACCGGGATTCAATGTTTTTGTTGGCTGGGTTACACATCCACCCCCTAGAGCCAGAGGTAGACACCAAGATGATGTGGGCTAGAACTGCATGAGGCATGAATCTCCATGGAAAATACAGGTTATTCTAAAGAATCATTAACAAGAAGCACACATATATATGTACAATGTCCACAATAAAAGGAAATGAGTAAATATCTTGAAGGAGTGAGTTATCAGCAATGATAATTTTTTATTTTTTATTTCTTTTTGAGACAGAGTCTTGCTCTGATGCCCGGGCTAGAGTGTCATGGCGTCAGCCTCACTAACAGCAACCTCAAACTCCTGGGCTCAAGCGATCCTCCTGCCTCAGCCTCCGGAGTAGCTGTGACTACAGGTCTGCGACACCATGCTCGGCTAATTTTTTCTGTTTTTAGTTGTCTGGCTAATTTTTTTTTTCATTTTTAGTAGAGACAGGGTCTTGCTCTTGTTCAGGTTGGTCTTGAACTCCTGACCCCAAGGGATACTCCCGTCTTGGCCTCCCAGAGTGCTAGGATTACAAGTGTGAGCCATGATGCCTGGCCAGCAGTGGTAAATTCTAGAGAAAAAAAAAGTCACAAAAACAGAACTGACAAGTGTTAAGTAGGCCATTGTCCTCCCAAATACTGTTGTCTTTTAAGAAAACTAGGAAAGGGAATTTTCTCTTCCAACACCTGTATTAAATAATAGAGTTTTTTAAAATAACAAATTAACTTTTTTCTTATAATATCTAATTAGATGACTATTCTAACTCATTAGAATGTATTATTTTTGCAAGCCAACTTTTATAGTTTTGCCTATGAGAGATTGTTTGAAACAATTCCTCCCAAACGGTTCTTATTTAAAGGAATTCCTATTCTGTCCTATTTGCCAAGAGAACTAAAATTTAGTTCATTTCAAAATCGTCTTTTCAAAGATTGCTCTTGCCATCACATCATAGTAGCAAAAGGAATGTATGCCCTGAGTCACCGCGATGATGTTCAGATTGAAACCAAACACAGCAACTAATCAGCCCATTATTTCATATCTTTTCTCATCAAAAATATGTTGAAATGTTCAATGTTTCATATTTTTTGAATTGTACATTTTTCAATTTTCTTCTTAAATAAACTTTATTTTCTTTTTTTTCAAAATCCAAATATCTTTTTAATCAAAAGTTTTGATTCCACCCCAGTGACTTTTTATTAAAGCTGCTAACAAGAAATAAAATGGGCTAAGTTGAATTGAAATTGTCTCTTATGTCCTCCTGCAAGCTCCAATGAATGTACCATGAGCAGTGAAAATGTATTTTTTTAAGAAGACAGAGAATCTGAACAAATTATAAAAATATTGAGTCACCAGGTAAGAAAGGACTGGCTGTGTGTAGCACTGAAGTTAAGAGTCTAGGAAGTGAAGCAGGTAATACTCACCCTGGGTCTTGGCTTCAAATTCACCTAGAAATGAGCCCCAGATAAATTGGCTAATGCTGTCTTCACTCACTGTGGCTCAGTTGTGCTAGTGAATTAACTTATTAATGAATAGTGAGCAAAACGATCTAGGTCACCTACATTTCCTTTCTTGGTGAGGTAGGTCCATTTAGAACTCCAAAGTCCAGATCAGAAATTGAGTTGGAGAAGTCCAAATCAGAACCTAGGATTTATACAGTCACCAAAATCTGATTGAAAATTTTTCTCTCTCCTTCAGCTCTATGTTGGTTCAAAGAAATGGAACAAGTCATGGAGAATGTAAAAGTAACTTGCTGACAAAGCCATCATTTTTCCTTTAAGACTTTTCAGCATTCATTTAACTTGATGTTTTTTGGTTTTTTGTTTGTTTTTTTTTATTTTTTTCTTTATTGGAGTATAATTTACATATCATGCCTTTACTCCATTTTAAGTGTACAATTAAATGGTTATTAGTAAATTTGCCAAGTTGTACAGCTATTAGCTATTCACATAAAT
Organism: Lepilemur ruficaudatus; assembly: GCA_963574885.1. Lineage (NCBI taxonomy): Eukaryota > Metazoa > Chordata > Mammalia > Primates > Lepilemuridae > Lepilemur > Lepilemur ruficaudatus. Next base: position 12,688 of record CAUYRT010075492.1, read on the forward strand.
CAGTTTTAGAGGATTTCCTATCTCCTATTGAGACCCCTAATTCCCATCCCCAAATACATTTCAAGCATGCCCCTCCCCTCCACAGTGCCCACCACGTCGCTCAGACGTGGGCTTACCCCCAGCCCCCAATTCCCTAGTGATCGCTCCCACCACTTGAGCACCATAGTGTTAATCAGTCAATACCAGTTTGATGGTGAGTACAAGTGGGGCCCATTC
>CAUYRT010075495.1:0-10402 GCA_963574885.1 Lepilemur ruficaudatus
CCTCAGCCTCCCAAGTGGCTGGGACTACAGGCATGCGCCACCATGCCCAGCTAATTTTTTTCTATATATTTTTAGTTGGCCAATTAATTTCTTTCTATTTATAGTAGAGATGGGTCTCGCTCTTGCTCAGGCTGGTTTCAAACTCTTGACCTTGAGCGATCCTCCCGCCTCGGCCTCCCAGAGTGCTAGGATTACAGGCGTGAGCCATCGCGCCTGGCTAGTTGCTCATATTTAAAGATTTGGAAGTCTGCTTGGTACATGATCAGTACTCAGTGAAAGTTAACTTTCTTTTCATGTGTTCCGAAAGCACTTTGTGTACTTTTCTTATCACTTTATGTTATAATCGTCTCTTGAAATGTATTTGTCTTCTCTAGACTGTGAGTTCCTCTTGATAGGAATTGTCTTCTGTCCTTGTTTGCAACTTTAATCCCTTGTGCAGAGTGTATAAAACAAGTCTTCTTGACCAAATGGACAATTCATTAAAAGAAAAGCCATGGTAGATGGTATGTGACCTCTTAAATAAATATCCAAGAGGTGTCTTGTTTTGTTTTGTCTTCATTCTTGTTTTTAAATGGTTGTAAATTTAATAATGCTGATGTTGTAAGGGATTTTTTGTTGTTTGATTAGAAACCATAAAACCAGCTGCTGGGAGGGGTTACTCTGAATATTCAATTATTTTAACATCCAAAGAGCCCTGTCTCATTTACTTATCTGGAGTTACAACTCTCCAGAATTACTACCATAAACCCCAAGGTGGCAACACCACTGGTTAAGTACTTCTGAGGTCTCTCCACTTCTGTCTAAGGAAATATTTATCTTCTCTTTTAGACACAAAAGCAACCATTACAGAAATTTAGGTAATGTAATTTGATCCTAAACTGAGATATATTATTTATGATATTTTAAAACCTTTTCACGACTGGAAATCACCCACAGATTTCTCTGTTGTTGAGTAGAATGTTAAAACACTAAATCCAAGTGTCTGTCTACCTCATACTAGTCAGTCTCTTTTGTGAACACCCTTTGTCCAGGGACTATTTCAGTTTACAGGAACATAAGTTTTGAAGTAATTGAATTAGCGTTTCGACTGTGGTTTTGTAGAGCGCCGTAACAAATGCTTTAGAAAAGGGTCTTATAATTTATATTACTAGCTCTTTTCTCTACTCATTAGAATTCTTTGGGAGATTGAAAAAAAGTCTGCCTGCTCTCCTGTCAGTTCCACTTGACATTGATTTTTATTATCTTTAAAAGGCTTCTCTTTCCTTAGTTTGACGATTGCATCTTTTTAAAAAAGTTTAGTATATCCTATCACCTCCATCCCAACTTTGCCCCAAAGTATAGGCATCGATTTATTGTTTAAAACCATTATATTTCTTTCTTAATATAGCATTGATTCAAAACAGTGGCAATTTGGAAATTTTTCATTCCATCCCATCGATTCTATGTGTTGAGTATTTTATAGCCAGATCTTTTTTTAGGCTAGAAGAAAACACTAGGTAGTTTTACACTGTAAGTCTCTGAAGTTGCACATGAAAGTACTTGTTTTTCAAAAAGAATATTTTTTTATTTTTTAAAGTCCAAAAAGAAAAGTTACTCTAAGAGTTTAAGAAATGAGGTTTATTAGTAGAAGATAAAATATTTAGTGTATAATGTTAAAAGTTGCACACTTCTATTCCCAAATGTTTATGCTCATTTTCTGTTTTGGTCTCCGTAGTATGGTGGGTTGAGGTAGAGTTAGACATTAAAAATCATAACTAATATATAATACTTTAAACAGTATATTTAAGGAAAGAAGCTAGATAATTTGCAAGTTGAACACTTTCCAAAAATGGAAAACTTTGTGAAAAGAAAATTGTTTAAAAAGTATAATATTTTGTTACATTATCTTGAAAATTAACTTTATCAAAAAAATTAACAACCTTTTAGAATCAAGAATTATTCTTGGATTTTTTCACTGAATATTTTTGTGATAATATCTTTCCTTCATAGATCTATTAAAATTTGAAATAATTTATTTGCTAATATGCTCTTTTGTTGTCTACTTCCTCCTCTGGACTCTAAGCTCAGTATTAGGAGCAGGGATCTGAAGGCCTGGAGAGAGGAGGCCTTGCAGATCATCTGGGGAAAGACTCTTCCAGGCAGATAGAACAAGACTGTGAACCCAGGACGATTTTGATGTGTTTGAGGAACTGGGCCTATATGTAATTGGTCACAAAAAGGAATATAGGAAAGAATTTGTGATCCTCCCCACTATTCATGAAGTTGTTAAGAGCATGGAGTATTTAGGGTCACAAACTGGGAAATAGCACTACCAGACCACAAATACACTCAATACCTAACTATGCATGTATGTGTCATTACTATTAAGCAGTGACAATTAGTAGTACTTAATAGCAGTTAATTAGTAGGGCTATATTATTTTGAAAAATTACAATAATATTTTCGTAATGTTTCTCCTGATACAACAGTTTATTTTAACTGCTTTTTAAGTCTTTATTGGACATTTAAATTCTTAAGTTAAATTAGTGTATATTTGTAAGATACATACATGTAAGACTTTTTTGAAAAGATAAGCACAATATAGTAATTAAAATATAGTAATTAAACAAATATCATTTGTATTTCATAAAACGATGGTGATATGTTTCCTTCTGTTTGTCTTTTTCCTTCTTTCCCTTTCTGTAGAGGTAAAACCGATTACGATCAAAATTAAAATTCATTTTGATTTGCAGTTCTCCTCTTCCTAGGTTCACATTACATTGGTTTCTTGTGTCAATCCAGTGTAATAACTTGTAGCTAAATATCTTCTCAATACACATGTTTGAGCATGGAATACCTAGGATTTTCCTGAATAGCTTTACTTAATAGCTTTTTATACTTGTAGGAATTAGTTCCCAGCTCACCAAAAAATGCCCATCTACTTTGTATCTGCAGGCTTGCTGTGGTAGACCAGCTGTCTGTCAGTTAGGTGCTTTGCACCTATGAATTCACTATATAGATTCTTCCCATCCAAAATGTCCATCATTTGTACACACTTCCAAGCATATTGGATGACAAGATAAGTTAAAACACTGTCAAGGATGATAATTTCAACGTGCATAATTTTACCTTATGAAATCAAGATTGGATTCTGTCTTCGCCTGTTTTGTGTTGCTGTAACAGAATACTACACAGCGGGTCATTTATAAAGAACAGAGATTTATTTACATTTACGGAGGCTGGGAAGTCTGAGAGTATGGTGCTGGCATATGGAGAGAGACTTTTTGTTAGTTATCCCTTGGTGGAAGGCAGAAGAGCAAGAAAGCATGTATGGAAGAGAGAGCAGGAGAGCAAGAGAAGGCCAAACTTGCTTTTGGAGCAAGCCCGCTCTCCCCATAACATTAACCCGTTTATGAAAGAAGAGACCTCATGACCTAATCACCTCTTAAAGATTCTACCTCTCAGTACTGCTGGGGATTAAGTTTCCAGCACATGAACTTTGGGTGACGCATTCAAACCATAGCAGATTCTAAATAAGTTACAGCTTTAGAAAAGAAATGAAAAATTCCCGTTTAACTTGACTGCCCTTTTCCTGTGACATTTTTGGAAACAATTTTAAATCCCCAGAATGAGTCCCTTTTTATACTGTATGAGTTGTTGTCCTAACCTACATAGAACTTCAAGCAACTCAGGTAGAGTCAGTTCGTCTTTTCCCAGATTCCTTATAGCTTCTTCAGATACCATCAGACAATTTTAGAGAAACATCCTGTACATTTCTTTTTGGGGGGATTTATTTTTTAAAATTCTACTTAAGACATCACACCTAGACATGATGTACATTTCGGTTTTATTGTAATCCTTCTCCTTGTTTTCATCCATGTATTTCAAAATCAAACAGAGACATTCTTTTCGCCCCACCCTTTGAAAATACAGTTTTATAGAAGTCCAATATGCCAACATCATTTTTATGGCCAGCCACAATGATAACCACTTTTTAGGCACATGTCTTAGGAAACTAGCTCCTTCTATTTCTAGAAAGCCAAAAAGCTTTATAAGTGCTTCTGTACATTTTAAGGAAACTGAAAAGTGACCAAAAATTTTCCTTATGAAACTTCAATACCTTTTAATCATTGTTGTGTAAAGGTGTACAAGACATTCATGCGTAAGAACTGTTCATTTTCTCTTGTAAGAAGTTTATCGGCTGAATGAAATTTTTCAAAATTCACATTTGCACTGTCTGTCAAATATGCAGATAGACCAGCAAAGTCTATATTTGGACAAGATGCTAAGTCTTTTATGTCTTCTGAAGTTTCATTAAAATCTTCATAGAAATCAACAAGATGATCTGAAATGCCATTTCTCCAATCAAAGTACCTAGGAGCTCTAGAGGGAACATTATTTTTCATTGCAGTGATTCAGCTTATCACTTGATATTCCGTCAAAAGCATGATCATTATTAAGATCTGACAGAATCAGCTCTACACTATAAGGGGCCAACATATTGGTTATCAAAATTTCCCCTTTTGTTCACCCACAGAATTTTTTTAGTTGCAACCTCTGAATTAGGAAAAGTACCATACTCAGGTACATAGAGCAATCAAGGGAACTAAACAAAAATGCATGCTTATCCTTACTGTATACTCACGCTAATTTAACAACTGCTGTTTTCAAGAGAGCATTGATGTTTTTTGAGGGGAAATAAAAAAAATAGTGGGTTTATTTACAAAAACATGCCTGTCTCATCCTAGACTTGCAAGATTTAGTCTCCATAGGTGTGTTCATATCATCTTCTCTTTCATGCCTAGTCCCAAATTCATTTCTGCATATTATGCCATACGCTCTGTTTTGATTTGCTCCCTAATCTAGTTTCATGTGTCTTTACAATAAGATAGTTGCTTAACCTTATTTTTCAATATTGTCATGCTAGCCGTGGTGTGATAGCCATACTCATATCACTGACCTATTAGAAAACGTGATCACAATATTCACAATATAAAAATTAAAGTGGCGCAACCTTGATATCAAGCATAACAGTTAATTTACAGGCACAGTTAAAAAGGAGCTTGGGATCACAATGCACTTAAGTTGCCTAATTAGGTCACATCACTCATACTAGCAATAATGAAGGATCCAATATTGGGACCACAAATCATGGTTACTGATATCAGCAGTCAGGGCAAAACCCAGCGGGAGCCACTAATGAAGGTACATCCATCCAACACTAAAAATGCTGTTACTTTCAGCATGTATTTTCTAGGCCATGCTATAGATTTTGTATTTTCTTCCAACCTTCTTCACCCATCTCTGAAATCTGGGGCTTTTTATATCTTGGAGAGGGCTTTCCCAAGATGTACAACTTTAGCACTAAAACTAGGACAGTACTGAGCCAACCCGGGCCCTTGGTTGCCCTACCACTAATTGTATCTCTACTGCATACTAGTTTAATGACCTTGGATAAATTGCTTGTTCTCTGTTTCTGTTTCTTCATCTGTAAATCGGAGATACAAATAGTATTACATCATAGCGTTTTATAGGATTGAAATGAGCACCCTAAGAAAATAAACAAGCACTTCTAATAGAATCTGACATTTTGAAAGTTAGGAGTTAGCTATTATTATTAATCACTTTGTTTAACTCAGAAATGCTAAGGATGAAATTTTCTATCTGCCCAGCTTCATTTCTTGTCCTCACCTTTAGCCCAGATACTCTTAAATTCCTTTTTCATCTACTGATTGATCATTTCATTTCCTTGAAAAATTTCCCATTGATCATAAATTGCTTTTTAATTAATCAGCATTAATCTTCCCTTTTTATACCTGTGTCTGAGTTTAACTCTCAGCTACCATAGAGTACTTAGTTCCTACCTTTTCTATTATTTCCTTTTCTGTCTCCTCCGTCACAGTAATTTCAAATCTATTTCACCATTAATTCAAAGCAAAGAGATCTCAAATAACTTAAGAGCGTGCTAAGCATAACAACTATGCTTCTGAAATCAATGAGATTTTGTTGAATACGTTCTATCCAAAGGACGGTTCGATGTGAATGCTTTTGTGTGCTCTTATAGTACTTGCTAGTGTTACTCTTTTAAGCAATGAAAGCCTGAAAATATTTAGATTAGTTTTTCAATTTAATTCAAATTTGAAAATTGTTGGTAGGTTGTTTGGGTTAATTTACTATTTAAAAAAAAGTAAGAAATACAGTCATATTGTCCTTCTTACTGGGTTACCAAACTGTGACTTTCATCCTATTCTGCAAAGGAAATTCTAATTTCTTTAGACCATTAAGCCTTTTACTTTCCCAAGAGCTTGTGGGTTGACCTTTGTGTCTCACGACCTGGCTCCCAGGGGTTAGAGCAGTGCAGGGAACTTATTTCACAGAGTTTATGCCACATTTATCAGAAAATAGGCTTTTTGGAATCCTACAGCCTTCATTGAAATGTATGATTCAAATCAGTGTTTTAGCCCATGGATATGTTAGTAGTAAAGTAAACGCTTATATGTTTCCATAAAAAAAGAAGAAACTCATATTAATAGTATTATTAATAGTGGTATTAATAGTAATAGCTATGTTACAAATATTTCAGAACAAGATATGTTTAAGAGGCAATTTAAAAATCATATTATTGCACTTTAACAAATGTGGCTCGACGTTAAAATAATACATTATTATGCAGAAAGTAAAACAGATTCTTGATTATTACTGGCCTGCATTGCAGTTAATAATAATATGGGTGATTGTTCAAGAAGTGTCTGGAAAATGCTTTTCTCTGATATTATTTTTTAAAAAAGAATAAACTATGCAGAGAGGTTCAAAAGTAATTCTTACAGGTTGTGTACCATTTGGAAACCCTTATGCTGTTAATATAAAAAAAATTTTAAGATTCGTTTCTCTATTGTGTTTACTGACTTGAGTTTTTGACAATAAAGTTAGAAATATCAAGGTTTCCACATAAAGTCTTACTGTACTCAAATTGTTATTTTTAAAAATCACGAGGTCACAAGCATGATCAAAAAAAAAAAATCAAGAAAGAAAAGTCACTTTTCCCTATTGCATGAATTTGGCCTCAGTTTCATTAAATGTACCTGTTGCTATATTTGAGAATTTTATTTACATGGGCAAAGTGGCCTTCAGAAGACATCACTGTATAAGTCATCTTTTCTCTCTCACTACTTACCCATTTGTGACATTTGAGTGCTCAGTGACAAAGACAAAGCAGATTGGGTAAGATAAAAATAAGAGGAAAATTACACATTTTCTGTAGGTATTACAAAATATTTGGCATTTCACATAGAAATAAAAACTCGATAGAAAGCCTAAGAAAAAAATATTGTTATAAAAATGTCTTTCTAGAGAGAATGGAATCATTGAATTGTTTGAAACTGTCTTCTGATGAATCATTCTGTGATCTTCCCCTCACATCTTCCTGTGTTCCCTTAAGAAGCTAATTTCCTTAAAGTTTTTGATATTTTTGTTTATTTTCAGTTTTTTGTAAGTTTTTCAGACTTTATTACAAACTTTGCAATAAATTATACTGTTCTGTATGGTTCAGACCCTGAAAAAAAATTTTTAAATGTGAATCTTGTTTGATACTTGATTTGTCTTTTTGTTACAACTTGAGGAAAAATATACAGATGAATTTGTGCCTCTTCCTGTTTTATTATTTAAAAGTCATAAGCACAATTGTACAGTAATGAAGGTGAGATTCAGATTCTAAAATGAAAATCTGCCTTCTTCAGATGCCATGGGCATTTGTGTGGCCTTAATTTCTCAGTAGCACAAATATTACTAATAATATGAACTCAACTAGAAATGTTTACAGTGAAATTAGATTATTCACTTACTGGTTGGAATAATATTTGTCATCCTTAGGTAAAATAATATGAACATTTATTGTTACAGTTATTATTTTCCTGATCCTCCCTAGATCATTCATAGAGACTTTGGATGAGTTAAGTGAAGGTTGCTGTTAAACATGAAAATATTTCAGAATATGTTCAGCTTAAAAAAAGAAATAGAAAAGAAATATTTGCTTTCTTATTTTCACATTATGTTAGTTGCTTATCACAATAACACAATAACTTGACCCCTCAGTTATTTTACCCCCGTGTGGATGAGGCTTCTGATACTCAAAGAGGTCGAGTACATCGCTCAAGGTAGCAATTACTAAATTGGAATGACAACGGAAAGTCCAAGGCTTTAGACTCCAAAAGTTACTCTAAAGTTCTCTTATGTACATCTATACTTTCGTCTCTGATTTCCTAATTGCTTGATACCTTGGCATTACTGGATATCTTAAGATATTGTAATACAACAACCTTCTTATTCTCCAGTTCGGATTTTCTTTATCTTTTACTAAAAATTTTAGAGCAGGTGACTTAAGAACCCAAGGGTCCCAAGAACTGTGTAGTTGGCAGCTGGTACAGCTTGTACTTGGTCATCTAAATCCATTGTAGAAAATGGGGATAATTAAAGAGAGATGCATTTATTCAATCAACAGATGAATTGCAGACATTTGTCTAGCAACTGGAGTGTCGATGATCAGAAGAGATGAAATAACTTATTCTCTTGGAGCTTTCTAGTGGGGGGAGACAGGGGAAAAAAGAAACATAAACAAAATGTATAGTTTAGGTAAGTGCTGAGGAAAAAATAATGCAGGAAAAGCAGTAGGGAGAGTCAGAATGGGGAAAAGGTGTTTTAGATAGAGTGACTCGGGAAACCCCTCTGTGAGAAGGTGACATTTGAATTAATAACTAAAGGCGGGTAGCAAGCAAGCCATGCAGATAGCTTTTGGAAGAACATTTCAGGCCAAGGGAATGTCAAATGCAAAGACTCTGGGGCTGGAGTGTCCCTGACACATCCAAACAATGGAGCAGGGCGACTGTCGTGGAGTAACTAAAGGAGGGAGAAGATAGGAAATGATGTCACAGGGGGTGCGGATTTGAGGACTGCGTAGTCCTTTGTAAACACTTTGGTGTTTATTTTCATTGAGAGGGAAGTCATTGAAGGCTTTGATTACAGGAGTGATATTGTGTGACTTATATTTAAAAAGAATCTTTCTGTTGTGCTGAAGATCGAGGGAAGGGGGATTAAGTTCACAGTTGGGAGATCAATTGGGAAGCTATTCAAAAAAAAATCTGGTGGCTCCAACCAGGCTGGTGCAGTTGAGGTGATCAGAAGCTGTCAGATTTGGAAGGTAGGGCCCACAAGATTTTCTGCTGGATCAAATGTAGTGTGTGAAAGAAATAGAGGAATCAGTATGTCGTAAATTTTGGGCCAGAACACTTCGAAAGAATGAATGGACTTGCTATTTACTGAAATGGGGAAAACAAAGGAAAGAACAGATTTTGGGGGCGGAGGTGGGGGAAGAATAGAATCAGATGAGGAACTTACTCTTGCACATATAATATTTGCTACCTTATTAAACATCCATGTAGTGATCAAATGAATGCTAAGGCTATACTGACATAAGAGGGTTCAGCTCTAAGGCATTTGGTCTAAGAAGAGTAGGAATATAATCATTCAAAACCAAATTTGTTTAACTATTTTTTTTTGCATCAAGCACAGTACTAGGTGCTGGGATATAATATTAATAAGATGGAAATGATCCATGCTCTCAAGATACATAATAGTATATAGTTTAGTGTTATCGGTGATTGAATTACATAGTATTCACAAACACAGAACCTCAGAAATAGAAATATTTGATCCATTATCACATTGTTATGACTATACCTAGCAGTTTTCTTCAATTGACTATCCTCTTAAAGGGTGTTTGATTTTTTTTCATGCACTGACCTCCTGGAAGTTCTATGATGACTGACTGTTATTCTATAAAGAAGGCTCTTTATACTTACATCTCTTATTGGCATTTAATGCTCATTGTTCTCACCATCTTACTGGTAAAATTCAAGTGTTGAGTTGTATTCTGCTCTCCCAGTATAGCTGACATATAGGTGCTTGGTGTTGATGGTTTCCTAGCTAAACAGTCATACCTGAAAGGTGAATGAGTCACTAGGCTTTTTTGTTCTGTGTTTGAGTGTTATGGACTTTTGCCACTGATGCTTTGAAATAGGGTATTCTTCTCTTCATAACCCTGCATGGGGTTTTTGAAGGGTCTACTGAGGCACTGAGTTAAATAAATGCGCTTCTCATAATGCAACTGCCCAGACAAAGATAGGAGTTTTTTGGTTTCTTTTCTTTTTCTCTTTTCTTCTTCTTCTTCTTTTGTTTTTGTTTTTTTTTTTTTTTTTTTTTTTGTTAGTGTTTTAGGTCGTTACCATATATTCAAGAAGATATTCTACCTACCATTTTTCCCGTTATGAAAGACTGCTGTGCTGAACATTGGTGCTTGATACTTAATCACAGCGTTTTTCCTTTGAGTGAAAGAAGAGAGAAAATAGCCCTCTGTTCAGGGAACTAGGCA